>JAOUZG010030345.1:374742-411724 GCA_026289955.1 Argiope argentata | reverse complement strand
TGTGTGTGTGTGTGTGTGTGTGTGTGTGTGTGTGTGTGTGAGTGTGAAGTAAAATGTATTCGAATAGTTTACGCACACTTTTTCAAAGTCGAACGACGGAATTAACGAAAAGGATTTAGATTTGCCAAGCAAATTTTTGAACCGATCTGAAACCTTAGAACTAAAAATAAAATCATGAAGTTATCTAAAAAATAAATTTAAATAAAAAGTAATCTTGGATGGTGTTCGAGAAACCCTGACTGACGCTGGAGGCGATGTTTCATGAGTAAATGCGAAAGATGCAAGATCTCTAGTTTGCCAAGTGGAAAATTAAATTTCCGTTTTTCCAATCCAAAGTACACACGTGCTGCCATCTTTTAGCAAAAAAGTCAGTTTATGATTTGTTATAGTTGTCATCTCTTTACACAATTTAATGATTAAAATAGCATTTTGTTCTAAATATGCTTCTTTAATTATTTTGAAAATGAAAATATTATTTGTGAAATAGTTAGAGGATAAATAAACTCTCGAAATTATATTTTTTTTACTTTTTTCAAATAAATTATTTTATTTATAAATGCATCTCACAATTTATCTAAAAAAACCTTTCATAATTTTAATTTATCATCAAATTAGATAGCATTAATTTGTTCAACATATAATACTTATCAAAATATTCATTAACGTAAAAGTTATTATTCATTTATATCGACTTTTTTAAAAATTTAGTTCCCAATTCTGTAGAAAAGTAAATATATCTAATATAACAAATAAATAACAATTATATAAATATGACAAAGAATGAATAATTCTATTATAAGTGGAAATAAAAAAATTATTTAATATTATTTATTCAACCCATGCTTATTGTAAATAATTCAAAGAATTGATAAAAAAATCCGTCGTATCTAAATATGTTCGCCAAAAAATGTGCCAAAAGAATATTGGTTTTCCAGACATTAAATGGATTAAAATGAATTAATTAAATAATTGAAATATATTTCTCAGAAATTATATATTATACATATTCTATTTAGTTTGTGCACCCATAAAAATATTTTTAAAAATTGGATACAACTTTTCACCAAATCTCAAATAAAAGCATAAATTACTAAGATTTTCGAAATATCTAGTAATATTATGTAACCATATTTCATCATAAAGGGTGACGGAGATTCGAATCCAAATATCTTCATCATATTCTTTCCATAACTTCTATGCTACTCTAGCGTCTTTTGTTTTATTTTATTTTCAAAAAGAAAGACCGACACACAACATATTCTATTATGAAAGGCATTTATGAAATGATTGATAAATAATCTTTTCTACAGTTTTTAATTTTACAAAGCAAGAGAAATTCATTTAAAAAGAATTAAATTATATAAATGTTTTTTTTTTAATATTTCCTAACATATCCTTATTCCGGATTCGAATTTGAATAAATAATTTTATTATTTGCACGATTCGTCATGCCCGGTGACTAGACTACTTGAATAAATCTTTCAAAGAATAAATAATTAATGATTAAAGTTTTTACTTTCTAATAAAATACATATCCAATTTCATGAACAACCCCAGAAGGAAATGGGAATTGGTCCCCTTTCTTTCCCTTGGCTGCTTGGTTTAACGAAAAATATAGCAAGGAAAACATATTACATCATCAAATTTCTGATTTATAAAGTTCTTTGTACAAGATTCACTCTTTGTCTTACAATTTTCCATGGTTTGCATGAATTTAGCTTTACGTTTTATCTCTTTCCCATTGGTTGTTTTAATTTTAGTATTGGGCCATCTTCTACTTTGCACAATATTTTTCAAGCTTCTCCTTAACACAACATTTTGTGTTAAGAAGCGGTTGAATGGCAATTTTAAACCGTAAAGCACTACTGAAGTGAATTAATGCCATCATTTTTCATTTTATATCAAGATTCAGATTTTTTCATTTGTGAAATTTGTAGACTTCAAAGATGGTGAGTAGGTTTTAACTTTATAATAATTCTAAACAGCATTTTTACTTTTATAAAGTTTTTACTCCCATATAGGATTCTTGCAATTTCTGAAAGTAGTTGTGAATATTAAATTTGCTATTCTTTATAGATTGGACATAAAGGGTAATCATAGAACAGACACTCTGACCCACCACGAAAGCTCACGGATTAACCATAGAAACTGAATGAGCCTACCACCTCGACAGCAATTAGCGGGAACTGTGGTTGAGTGCTAATGGCCATCTCCGACCACGGTACAACCTTCCCCGAAGGAAGTACGTCCCGTCATCCATGGGAGGATTATAACCCCCACCTATTAGTGTACGCACCGATTTGACGAGATCCAACCACCAAACAGGAAGCATCTCATCCCCAATTACGAGACGTCCCCCAGGGAGGGACATAAAGGGTAAGTTATTTTCTTTGCTTATGTTTATATAAATACATAGATGAAAGAATAATAAAATCGTTTATTCATCTGTTGAAAATAGTTGTCAATATAAAGGCTTTTTAACCTGATATCATTTAACCTTTTACTTAAATGATAATATTAGGGATATATAACTTGTTACTATCTGAATGCGAATGGATTATAGAGCAGAAAAATGAATTAGGGCTAAGAATTTTGGCATAGTTTCTTCTCTGTAAATAACTTACAATTTTTTTCATTTAAAAAAAATTAAAATTTTATCTTTTTAAGAAGTAATTTCGTGGAACACGGATAAGAACTTGTCTTAAATACCTTCTCAATTTCCGCGTAGGTATATCTATGTGAAGTCGAATTATCTACTCTAATAACGGAACCTAGTTTTCTATAGCATATGATAAATACTCTTCCTGCTTCAATCTTGGCCCATAAGTTACGACGTTAGTTTCGGCCTTCCGTTTTTATTAGAAAAAGATTACTTTGATTGCTTTGTTAGGAATGGAAAATTACACATCATTCGAGTACCTTTCAAAGAAAAAAAATATTTCCAAAAGCCTAATTTTGGTAATGTGATGTCATTTTTTTTTCATTGAAAGATCCTATTTTCAGGATTCACGTTTCAGAGGCGTAGCAAAGATAGTGATCTTGGTATGTTAACACAGTGCGTACGGCACTGTGTGTGCTCAACGCGCACCCAGGAGCCACATATTTTTTAACGCCTTAGAAACGTTTTTGGTAAGGAATGAGATGCATATATACACATTTTTAATTTCAATTTTGTATAATGCATTCTTAAATATTAATACATACTTTATACGTGTATTTATATTTTTTGCTTGTTTTGATATTTTTTAAAAATTTCCATTTACAAATAAACTTTTTCATTTCGCATGCTATAATCTTTATGATAGTAATTCAGTAATTGCTTAATTTATGTTGATAACAAAAGAAATGTAAAATATTATAAATTGAACATTCTCTATGAGCATCTAATTCTCTCTTTAAAGAACTTGTAGTTTCAAATATAGGACAGAATAGAGAATTTTTTTAATTAAATTTTCCCGTACTTTTAAGTTTTTAAATGGTATATAAGGGTGTGCTATTCCTATATCTTAAATTTACCTCTTCGGTAGCTGGTAGTCATGGATGGTACTTTATAAAGATACCAGCGGGTGACCGAGCTCCACTCGGAGAAAACAGGTATCGAAGCTAACTCGAATGTTTAAATTTTGTGATTCATCAAAACAATACATGCCATAAGAAAATTTGTGAAACCATTGGTGAAAAGATAACCGGTCAAAGTGCACCATTGTAAACTATTCTATGGTGCACTTTGTTGACGGTGATCTGAAATCGAAATCAGTTCCTTAAATGTTTTTTTTTTTTTTTTTTGGAAATTTGAATTTAGAACGAATCAAAAAGAACGAATCTTTTTAGTTAATGAACGAGCGCTAAATTCAAAATTTCATTAAAAAATTTCCCTTAATAAAAAGCAGTGGAATTAGAATCGTACTTTTTTGAAAGAAAATTTAGTAAAAATATCAAAGTTATCCTTATTTTTTTCTGATGAATGTTGAAATGTCGGAAATGTGGGGCGACTTTCGACTTGGCAACCATTCCTCGTATTATAGTATAAGATAAAATTAAAACTTATGCTCCAAGTATGCGTTACGAGTAAAAGGGAAAAAAATTATCTTATTAATATGTTGCCATCAGATTGACAAAAACTCAAATTTAAAAAAAATAAATTATTATTGCGCATTAAACATATAAAAATGCAGTTTTCATCACGTGACTGCATGAAATGAAATATATATATATATATGAATATTGATATAGATGGCATATTGGCTATAGATGGCAGCACGTTACCACTTGAAAATTTAAGTAGCTATTATGGAGAACTAATAAAGTTTGAAAATATCCTATCTGTAACTCCGAACTGCTCAACCGTAGCGCTTCAGAACCGGCGCCAATCGATTCCTCTTGGCCAAAAACCCCCGACCCCCCAAGTTTACCGGAGTTTAATAATTCTGGGGCGATTTTCGACTTGACGACCATTCCTCGTATTATAGTATAAGATTAAAATCGTGCAATTGTCACTTAAAGCAAGAAGATAATGTATTACGGATGGATCAAAAGAAATTAAAACAAGTTCTCACCTGCTTTTTATGTAGAAAAATGTTCTTTTCCGAGTGAAAAAATTGAAATACTATAAACATAAAATTCTTAATAAATATTTGCCGGAGATTTGATTATTGCTAATATTTTAGAGCCAGGTTTGAAGAGAGAAACATCTTAAAATGTAGATATATTTACATGATTTTCTTTCAAATTGTTTTTTTTCCCTTCTTTCACTCCATACTTTTAATGTGATTTATATTTTCAAATTCTCTTTTATTGCCATATAAGTCTAAATAACCCGATAGAACAAAAGCAATAAATTAACTAAAGAAAGTGCCTAAATCGTATCTTTAAACAAATATAAGGGAAAATGCACAAAAGAATTTATCCAATACAGAAATCTAAGTTACAAATATTTTTTAATGTCTTGGCTAGTAAAAGCTGAGTCGCATACAAATGATTGGATTTCATTCTAGAAATGCCACTGATTTTTTTGGAGGGGCTATTTAAATTTGCATTTATTCTTTCTTTGGGAATTGGGACACTCTTTGGAGTTGGAAAGACATATCCTTGAAGTTAAAGTATTTCACTTGCAGATACTTTAAAATAAGCTGAAGGCTCTTTGGAAATCAAGATTCCAAGTATTTTTTTTGTTTAAATTCACCTAGTCGTCTAAACTTTAGAATGGCCCATCATTGCACCAAAATAGAAAAATCACTATTGGTTTCTTATAGTACCTAAAGCTAAGAAATCATAGAGTTTCTTACTAATGAAGAATACTGAATGCACTATTTCTAATTTCTTTCAAAGACATGTGGACCCCGTTTAGTAATTTATTTAAAAATATTACTATTTCGATACTTAAAATATAAATAAATTTCATTATATTAACATCATATTATGAATGTTTCTTAAAACTTCCAAATAGATAAGATTATATATATTGGTTATACAATCATTTAAATCGAGCATAGCTTATATTTTAATGTAGGATTTCAATACTAACCAATGTCCATTGATGGCAAAATTTGTTGCATATTTACAATCTTATTTAACCCCTTAACAGGTTTGCCCGTATGCCGTACGTGCATAGATTTATCGAATTTTGATAGCTGTAAGCTAAAAATAAACCACTCATAATGATTATAATTCAATATGAAAGTTACTTCGAATACATATATAAGTCATGTATTCAATGGATGTTTAAATGAAATATTTCCAACCATTAATTTTACTAAGCGATTAATATTGAGAAGGAATGTTTAAATACAAGTGTATTCCTCAACAAATATTATCAAGTTAGGTTGCAATGTGCTGTTTTAAAAAATAATAAAAATGATTCATTAGTTTTGGACAGATCTACGCACAAGAATAGTTTGTAAGGGATGTAATACCAAAGTTTTAACGGACAATGCATGACACTTGTTCTCGCACTTTCCTCTTTACACTTTTGCACTATATTAACAAGATGCCGTTTATCCGTCGAAAATTTCAATATACGCACTAATTCTACACATATGGAATTGGGTTTACAAGGAGAGGGCACAGAGTTGAGAATTAGTATAATGATAGTACCAGCGGGTGACCGAGCTCCGCTCGGAGAAAACAGGTATCGAAGCTAACGTGACGGTGATTTGAAATCGAAATCAGTTCCTTAAATGCTTTTTTGGAAATCTGAATATTTGGAAATTGGAATTTTGAACGAATCAAAAAGAACGAATCTTTTTAGTTAACGAACGAGCGCTAAATTCAAAATTTCATTAACAAATTTCCCTTAATAAAAAGCAGTGGAATTAGAATCGTACTTTTTTGAAAGAAAATTTAGTAAAAATATCAAAGTTATCCATATTTTTTTCTGATGAATGTTGAAATGTCGGAAATGTGGGGCGATTTTCGACTTGGCAACCATTCCTCGTATTATAGTATAAGATAAAATTAAAACTTATGCTCCAAGTATGCGTTACGAGTAAAAAGGAAAAAATTATCTTATTAATATGTTGCCATCAGATTGACAAAAACTCAAATTTAAAAAAATAAATTATTATTGCGCATTAAACATATAAAAATGCAATTTTCATCACGTGTCTGCATGAAATGAAAATATATATATATGAATATTGATAAAGATGGCATATTGGCTATAGATGGCAGCACGTTACCACTTGAAAATTTAAGTAGCCATTATGGCGAACTAATAAAGCTTGAAAATATCCTATCTGTAACTCCGAACTGCTCAACCGTAGCGCTTCAGAACCGGCGCCAATCGATTCCTCGTGGCCAAAAACCCCAGACCCAAGTTCACCAAGTTTACCAGAGTTTATTAATTCTCTGGCGATTTTCGACATGACAACCATTCCTCGTATTATAGTATAAGATATATTTCGAACGTTCATCCATGAAAATATTAAAACTCTATTGTCAGTCAAGTTCGAAATAATGGTCCTCAAGCTTTTGTATCATTTCCAAAAGCCGTCATTTTTTTACGATGAAGGTATTTATATTTATTAATAATCACTATTTTTGCTATATTTATTACTATTTTTTTAATATTAGATTACAATTTAAATATTAAAATAATAAGCAATTATACATGCATAAACATACACAGAAAGTTATTTAAAACTATATGTAAGTAGTTAATTAAATTTAAATACTTATTTATTTTAACCCTTTGTACCCCGAAAAATAATTAGATGCAAAATTATTCTCCTAATGCAAAGAAATTTTTATTGCTATGAAAAATAATTATACGTAATTTTTTCGAATTTCTTTGAAAAATTAATCTTTATCTTTTAACCATTATGTAGGCGTTTTTAAAAATTAATTTGAAAATTAAATAATACGTCAAAATGATGCAAAATCTTGAATGGTGAGTCAGAGGCCCCATCTGAGTGCAAAGAGTTAAAAATGCATCTGTATAATTTTTTTTTCTTTTAAAATTTAAATTTTATTATTAGGTATTTTCATAATAAATATTTATTTTTGATATAAAAAATTACAAAATATGTTAATAAGTTTTTGCACATTTTTTATTCAATAAGGATCATTAAAAAAGATTTTTTAAAATTCTCTATCAAGTTCGAACCCTGACCCTTTGAATACGAGACGGTTACCTAGAAAACCACACAACTGGAATCAGCCACACTGATGTCATCAGTACACAATATTTACCAAAAGTTTGAGGACTATTTTCTCGAGATTGGCTGATCATTGCGTTTTAATATTTTCATGAATGAGCACTCTAAATGTAAACTATTATTACACTAAATCTAATACCGAGCTTGGATTTAAAACCTGTGCTCTCCTATTGTTAGAATCACCCAATCAATAAAACTACGCAAAATTTGTAATTATATTCTTCATAAAAGGAAAAAAAATATATACTATATTTCGCAATTTAAACCAAAGTTTTAGTTAAATAGTAATGCTATTTAAATGACTCATAATTCTGCGAATATATAAAATTATATGAAATTAAAATAGGTGAGTAATTTTAAAGACAATTATTTGCGAATACGCAATTATTGGCAGCTAAGAAATTTTTCTGTAATTTAATGGCTAAATTATACATTTCAAGACATATAATTATGTATAAGAATTAAAGCTGTAATCTAATAGTAAGAGAGAGGAAAAAGAGAATGTTGTTACTTTTAAAATTTAATTTACATTTTAATTCATAAAATAGTATTAATTAGAAAATTGCTTACAATTATTACTTGAAATCTCTTACTGTCAGATAAATAAAAATTTATGGAACTTGGTGATGGAAGATTTCACTTTCAGGAAAAAGTTACAATCTGATAGTAGGAGAGAGAAGAAAAACAAATGCTATTATTTTTAAAATTTAATTTTTAGTTTAATTTATAAAATGATATATATCATTAGAGAAAATTAAATAAAATAATTTTTTTGACAGATAAATGAAAATTGAGGAACGAAGATTCATAGATTATGATAGAAATATCTACAAACTCTATTCATACATTGAAAACTTCCTTAACATTTTCAATGTAAGTTAACAATTTCTAAAATTTTCTAAACATCATCTACATTACAGCAACAGTTATTTCAAAAACTCTAGGTTTCCTCAATACCCGATACTCTTCCAGCCGTAATTCCTAGAACAGAACTTATATAATCCGCAATTTCTCTGATAGAATATATATTTACCTCCTCTAACACAAATAAGTCGAGGAGATTCTAATGGAAACCTAGTACCGTTAGAACAGAAATTTCTATTTCTATACGTGAATATTTGAAAGAGAGTAGAATTTATTATCATTATTTGCCAGTCACATTCTCGTAAAAATACAGTATACATCCTATTTAAGTGAGCTAAATTAATTTACAAATATTTTTATTAGTTATAGCAAATAATAATCGAAAAATTTCTTTAAATCATAATTTAGTGCTAACTTCACGATACAACATTCAATATAAAATAATGTACAAACGTAATTTTAATGCAAATAATTGTTATAAAAATCCATTTATTATTAAGCTATAATAAAAAAGAAATTTAAAAAATAGCAGAAGTAAAAAAAATTCATGGCATTTAAATTGACATCATTAGCATAACAGATTATTTTTAAAATTTTAAGAGGATAAAAAAAATAATTGTATTCAAATATAGAAGAATTTCACTTAATTCTGGTATAATTAATATTAACTTCATATTTTAAATTGCTGGAATATATTCTAACCAAAATATAAAGTTAAAAATATCTAGGTATATATATGAATATATACCTATGTAAAACGTCTTTCTTCAATAGAGCCTTAAACACTTCGTATACAATAGCGTGTCTGACACGCGCATCGAATTACTGAATTTTTATTTTCAAATACCAAAAAAATTGAAATGAAACATTTTGGTATCCCAAATACTCTATATATTTTAAAAAATCAAATTAACAATAAATTACCAAAATAGGATGAGTTATCTAATTAGAAAGTTAAATAAATTCGTATGTCAAGTGGTTAATATAAATACACCGGTATTCTTTTGTATTATTAGGAAACCCTTCTGTATTAGTGCAATTGTATAATATTCTGTACAATTTAGTATATAATCTATTTTATATAGGAGAGACCGGGCAGGTTGACACCAATTTTCATTGCGATTTTTTTAGTAATGATCTAACAGTTGATTTGTATGCCAACACATTTTTACGTTCTTTGGCTAGTATAAAACAGAATTAATATCAATTTTATTTTTAAAAAAACGAGCAATATCGATTTATCACGTCCCCATTTACGTGATAAATTGGCATTATATATTTGTACTCCTCTTAATTATACGGTAGATATTTATCGAAAAAGATTTTTTTAATATGCTTTGACTTGGAACTTTTATTGAATTAAAGTTTAAAAAATTGAATTTAAGTAAAAATTGCGATATCCTTTCTGAATTTAAGTACAATAAATTAATAAAAAAATATGAAATGAAACAAAATAAATCGAATGAAAGCAGTGATTCAGAGGAAAAATATTATACAGATTTAAGTAGAAATCGTTAAACAATGTATGCAGATGCTTCATTCAACCAGTTTTGCTATTCTGATGTAACAAATCACTAGATTTAATTTCATTCTGTTATTTCCTAACCTTCTTAAGCGCTTCACAAGGACAAATTAGTAATTAGCAGATAACGAAATTTATTAATTAAAATAAATGAAGCTCAATTAATCAAATAAATTGACATGTTATATCCAAGATTTGTTCTTTACAAATAGATAATGATGTTTTCCGTTAAAGGCTGTTTTAATTAAAAGTAATCGTTACATTAATTAAATATATGCTAAGCCGAAGAGTCGAATTTTCATAATCGAATGATTTTTATTTTGGCATATTTTTCTATAACAAGGCCGAATTAATTTTATTTACTTTTAGATATTTCCTAAATTTTCTTTTGAGAATTTTTGCAACATATTCCTACTATCGCTATTCATTTTAAAAGAACGGTCCTTAATTTTCTTTTGTTTATTTCATTTTTCACGTCATTAACAATTATTTACATTTTCCACCTGCAAACTTTTATATTCTTCTTTAGTTTTTTCTTAAAAATAAACTAACTTTTTCAGTCTATCATTTTCATAAGATTCAAAAGTTTTTTATTAATAATACTTTTTAAAGTCCTTATTTTAGTCCTCATTTGGATCTCAAAACATAAATTTTTATCATTTTCATCTGGGGCCTTTTTCTTTCAAGATATTTAAAAAACAACGACATTCTGTGCGCATGATCTTATTAATGAACTTCCACAAGATCGTTCATAACAGGGCCTTTTAATTTCTCCGAGATTTTATCTATATCAATTCGAAGATAGGTTAATGCTATTTGGCGAATTTTTTCCCTGAAAAAAGTATTCCAGCTTGTAATTCTCTGATCTAGAAGCCATCAATCTTATGAATTTTATATCAATCAATTAATTAATTTGTTGTTATTCTAACTCGGCTACTATTTAAGTAATGTCTACTGGTGTTCAAGTGGTATTGGTAATCAAGGTTTGGTAGAATATGAATCTAATTTTCTGCGTATTCCTTTTTTAACCACTTCGCATACAATGACGTGTCTGACATGCACATCGAATTACTGAATTTTTATTTTCAAGTCTTCAATTAAGCCACAGAATTAAGTATTTAAATACAAAAAAATCAATATGAAACGATTTGGTATCCCAAATGCTCCATATATTATTTAAAAAAATCAAATTAACAATAAGTTACCAAAATAGGATGAGTTATCTAATTAGAAAGTTAAATAAATTCGTATGTCAAGTGGTTAATCTCTACGTTTTTGTGTCCTTATTTATTTTTTCTGTCCTTGATAGGAAGACCCATAAAGATCCATTATCACAACATCTAATTAATAAATAACTGGTGGTCTTTTCCAAAATTGTCTTGATTCTCTACGAAGTAAGGAAGTTTTCTTTTTTTTTTCTCTTTAGTTTATTGATATGAATATTGTAAAATGTTTTATAATCCTTGATTTTTGGTGGGTTCAATTCTGAATAATAATAATCAAAAAATTTTGCTTTGCCATGCAAGTTGATTAGCAACTTTGAATAATATTTTTAAAAAAAGATTCATTAAGTCTTTACGTTGTGATGAAACCCCTAAAGTGTGATGAAGCCTCTGTTGTGATGAAAAACCTAAAGCAGCGTTCATACGAGGATAACTATTACTAGTAATAGAAGGTAAAGCTTACCTTAAGGATAAAAATGATCTTAATGCGACAATAGAAAATAATTGTCTCTTCTTGGCAACACGTTGTCTTACTTAATTTGGATTGCGTGATTTTTCTGTGTTAGGGTTGGCCTTGTGTAACGCTGTTTAATCCTTCGCACTCCGAAAAATAATTAGATGCAGAGTTATTCACCTGAGACAAAGATTTGTTTATTGCTATGGAAAATAAATATACATAATTCTTTTAAGTCGAATTTCTTTGAAAAATGAATCTACATCTCTTAACCATTATGTTGGCGTTTTTAATAATTAAATTTGAAAAATAAATAAAAAGTCAAAATGATGCACCATCTTGATTGGTACCTTATAGGTACCATCAGAGTGCGAAAGTTATTAAAGGTGAGTTCACACGAGGCCAATTATCGCGTCCAATAAAAGATCATGCTTACTTCCGGAAAAATCTCGTGACCACAATCAGACAATGGCGACCATTGTCCCAAATACGTTATCTCAACTGTTCATACGGAGATAATATAGACAACAAAGCAGGGACAACGATTGCGAGCAATAGTTGGCCTCGTGTGAGCTCACCTTAAGATGGGTTCTTTTACGGATTTCATAAACTTTATAGAGGTTGAATATAGCTGAACTTTATACTTTTCTCTAGTGAAAGTAAATAACATGATTACTATCATCCGTTTTACTGCCAATTTCTATTTTCTCCAAATCACTTTCAGTCTTATAATTTCAATAAATAGTAGTTGGTGTTATTTTCATTAATCATTATCGTTCTTTACTTAGCTCATGTTGAAATAAATAATGATAAAAAGTAATTCATACAGTCACTTTTTATCGAAGATGGAGATAAAATTAAGATAAAATATTCAGTCTGGCACATTTTCTATATAATGCTGCCGATATAAAATTCTGGTATCACTAAATTAAACGATGTATAAAGTATATAAAGGAATTATAGCTATAAAATTACACTTAGCTCTTTTTTTTATTAATAAGAGTTCATCAAAAAGAGTTTTTTAATGTTTAAATTAATCAAATTATTTAATTCTATCCGAAGTAGTTCTGGATAGCATTGTATCCCAGGAATTACATATTGATCATCTTTAATTGTAAAATATTAATTTGTGAATGGTAATAACTCTAGCTTTGTATGTTTTTAAAGTTTTATTCATAAAGGTAACAAGTTTTTCTATCTTTATTTTATAAACTATTTTTAAGGTTGAAATGAAATTTAAACAATTTCGATGCTTACATCAAATTTTGTGTGTGATTTTGTCGATGCAGAAATTAAAATAAATTATTTATTCTTTCTTTGGCTATTGATTCTTAAGCTGAGTATTTATTCTCGCTTTTAATTTTTTTAGATTTGCATTATGTATATTAATTGTATGATGTAAAATTCAATGGATTGTAAACAGTTCAAAATTTCTTTCAGAAAAAAAAAATTGGCGAATTAAGACGACGTGTTATCATGCTATGGTATTTGTAACTTGTCCATTTTAATTTATTGTTTGTTTAATTTTCCTTATAAAAATACTTCATGCTTCTATGGAATAGTTTTATCATTGTTACGGCTTTTAAATATTTTGAAAGATTTATGCAACCACAGTCATGCAATTGAAGCTTCATTTATTAGAAAATTGAGGTAAACACTTTTTTTTAAGCAGGGAATATAGTTTTTTTTTTCTTTCTGAAAAAATGCCAGATTTTTCAAAATATGATTTGGACAAAATATTTTCTAGTTTTATACTGATGAAAATATTTTGTAAAACCAACTTTGGTAAATTTGAAATAAAATGTCCAAAGAGTAACTTATACTTACACTATGAGAGACTATTAATTCAAGAAAATAAATAAGGAATAAATTTATTCTGGCTATTAATTTAGAGCCTACTTTTTTCGAATAAAACACTTCAATAAATTCAAAATGTTTCTTGATATCTTCGAATATTAAGATCCATAATTATAAATTGAGAAAGAATTATCATCCCATCTCATTATAACGATACATACTACACCTAAAAATGTCTTGTCGATGAAGAATTAATTTCCAAAACTTTCTGGATTAAATCTTTTTATTTACTGAATTCTTGAACAGCGTCAATATTTCGCCTTGACGGAGTTGGACAGCAGATTAAAGGGAAAGTGCCAAGTGTCAACCGATAGAAGTGACAGGATACTTAACTTTAAAAGCTGGAAACCCTCAGGTTCTCTGATTAAAATGGAAGCATTTCTTCCTTATGAAGGCTTTCTTGCTTTTCAGTACGTATTCAAATCTCGTAATGAAACTTGTATTAGTATTTCGATGCTTTACTATTCATGGATACTTCATAGTATCATTTGATAAATGAATATATTGAAATAAAACGAGTTTACTTTTAGTCTAAGTAGTTATTAACAAAAAATTTTCTTTACAAGTCCAGCATAATACAGAAAAAGAGAATCTAAAGGGCATAATACAGAAAGAGAGAAAAATGGCAGCTACATTTATTCTCCATTCTTTTGTATAATTGTATTATGTTGAAAATCAATCCGTAGTGAAACCATAGTCTCAAAAAACGGATTTCTGGTCAGTTTACCTATAATTAAAAAAAGATTTTTATGATCTAGAGGTGTCTATTTTGGGATAAGTTACAGTAGTTTAAGTTTTCGGTGCTACAGAAAAAACGAACTTTTTTGATTTCTAATCTTGCGGAAGAGAAATAAATTTGTATATTAAAGATTTGCAACTTGATCACCAGAAGTCGTATTTGTTCATAAAGTTATCTCCATAACTCAGTTCAAAAGAATACTTTTGTTGCCAATTAAGATTTCATAAAAATGAATATAATTTGAACTCCATTGAATTATGCTAACTGAAATCTTCGTTTGTATTCAGTTCTAATTTTATAATGTTCTCTTCAGACTGATGATTTGCCTTCATCAAGACTTTTTGATGATACTTTTCAACCATTATCAAGGTTTTTAGGGGAATGCTGAACTTTCATAAAGAATCGGATAGACAACTAACAGATGCAGGTGGTGAAATTTGCTTAATTTGAACTTAGTATAATTTAACAGCGCTTTTATAAAAACCAACAATCTGCAAGACATCAGAATAGAAATGTAGCAATATTTTCGGAATTCTATACATGTTATAATTTTTGATCTTCAATTTTAATGTATTTGAATGCTTGCATATTTGCCATGAATCTTAAATTTTCTTTAAATGTAAAAAAAAAATTATAAGAATGTTTTTTTTTTATTTAAGGTCGTTATTTAAAAATATAAAAGAAATTTTTGGGACAATTTTACAAGAAAAGAATTGGATTTTAACATTTAGATCGTAAAGTTATTCCGTTAGTTTTTATGCGTATTATTGAGTTATATTTGACTCGGGTGTTGATTTTAGATTTTAAATAAACCACTTGTTTCAAGATGCATATTCAATTCTCTTTTATATAAATTTCGTTCTGATGAGCAATCTAGCTCGAAAAAGACTTATAAGACTGTGACTTCTATGAGATTTATTAATTAATATTTAATACAAACTTTAAATGCTATATTGATTATATTAAGTAATTATATTAAAAGCTTTAAAGTATTTAATTTAATCTGCAATTCAGAGATATTCTTTTCTGGGAATATCGCATATTTTCTTGATTTTCTTTACTGATAGGTTAAAAAGTTCACATATAGTCATAAAACTTTGTCTTATAATTTTATAGCACAGCTATCCTTTTTTGAGATTATAAAATTGAACTCTAGAACGTTTTGAGATAATAAAATTGAACTCTAGAACGACACTTTTAGTGCTCATTTTTTATATGATTTCTTTTTTCTTGCCCTTCAATATATTATAAAATCTCGTAATTATACTTGCATGTTATACAAATTCTTATGCTTTATAGTATATCTTAGGGTAATGAATTATACGGCAATAAAATGATCTTTTAATCTAATTACTAATCAGAATTCTTCTTTAAAGATCCACCATAATACAGATAAAAATTTAAGAAGCAAAAAGTAGCAACTCTCTTTTCTCCGATCTTTTCACGATATGGAATATATTTGATTTCAAGTTGTAATGAAGGCATAATGGTAGAAATGATTTCTTATTTTTCTACGGCAAAATCTTAAGAAACCCAACCTAACAGAAGAAAAATTATAATCCAATGCTATGTACACTGAAGTGACAAGTCATCGGATGACTGTTAATATCGTTTCGGTCCTCCTTTTGCCCGGCGAAGTGCAACAACTCGACGTGTCATGGAGTCCACAAGTCGTGGTAAGTCCTCTGTAGGAATATTGAGCCATGCTGTCTATATAGACGTCCATAATTGTGAAAGTGTGGATGGTGCAGAAGTTTGGGTACGAACGGACTTTTCGATGATGTCCCGTAAATGATGTCCCATAAATGGGATTCATATCGGGCGATTTACGTGGCCAGATCATGCGCTGGAATTGTCCGGAATGTTCTTCAAACCAATCGCGAACAGTTCTGGCCCGGTGACATGGCGCATTGTCATCCATAAAGATCCCATCGTTGTGTGGGTACGTGAAGTCCATGAATGGCTGCAAGTGATTTGCAAGCAGCTGAACATAACCATTTCCAGCCAATGATCGGTTCAGTTGCACCAGAGTACCGAGTCCATGCCATGCAAAAACAGCCCACACCATTATGCAGCCACCACCAGCTTGAACAGTGCCTTGCTGACAGTTTGGGTCCATGGCTTCGTGGGGTCGGCGCCACACTCGAACTCTACCATCAGCTCGTAACAATTGAAATCGTGACTCATCTGACCACGCCACGGTTTTCCACTGCTCTTGGGACCAGTCGATATGCTCACGAGCCCAGGAGAGTCACTGCAGGCGATGCCGTGCTATCAGTAAAGGCACTCGAGTCGGTCTTCTGCTGTCATAGCCCAAGGAAGACAAATTTCGCCGCACAGTCCTATCGGACGTGTCCCTCGTACGTCCCCCATTGATTTCTGCAGTTATTTGACGAAGTGTTGTGTGTCTATCAACATTGACCATTCTACACAGACGTCGGCGGTCTCGGTCGTTAAGT
Organism: Argiope argentata; assembly: GCA_026289955.1. Classification (NCBI taxonomy): domain Eukaryota; kingdom Metazoa; phylum Arthropoda; class Arachnida; order Araneae; family Araneidae; genus Argiope; species Argiope argentata. The sequence goes on along the minus strand of JAOUZG010030345.1, from coordinate 394,951 downwards.
GCAGGTGGTCGCCGACTGCACTGTCTATGATGGGATGGGATGCCTGAAATTTCATACTCTCGGCACACTCTTGATACCATGCATCTCGGAATGCTGAATTCACTAACGATATCCGCAACGGAAGGACCCATGCGTCTAGCTCCAACTAACATTCCACGTTCAAAGTCTGTTAATTTTTGTCGTGCCGCCATAAATCACGAAAAACCTGTTCACATGAATAACTTGAACACAAATGAAAGCTCTGGAAAACGAACTGCGCATTTATACTTTTTCTCTGCTATACTACTGCCATCTGTATATTTGCATATTGCTATCCCATGACTTTTGTCACTTCAGTGTAAATTCCTCTATATTCATATAGAATGCCAGATTTTGAAATTCAAATGCATTTCTACAAGTCTAAAGAAATTCAAATGGTCTCTCTCTTGAATTGAAAAATTGTTAAATTGTGAAGATGAACCTTTGAAATAAAAAGTGAAATTCAATCAGTTGAAAAATAAAGGGAAATCCGTGATCCTTTATTATTAAATCCTATCAGATTTTCTGAAATTCCAGTTCATAAAATACAATTGTTTTTTTTTTACTTTCCTCTTGCACATATTGTTAATTTGACACTAGCAGTATAGCGGACAATTCAGCCACTAGATTTCAATTAGTTTTATCCATTTCTTTACGTCATTGAATCCATCATTATTTCATTTCAGTATATGGCTAACTTCTCATGGATGCTCCAGCCGATGTATTAATATTATGTGGAGATAATTAGACTGCTTCTGGTTCCATACGATCATTCAAACATAATTGAAATTCGATGCATATAATCAATACACGTCACCATTTGAATCTCTGCTTACGAGTTTTCAAATGATGAATCTTTGTTAATATAATATAAATTATATCTAAATTAGTTACGCTCAATATAGAACTATTGCTCTTAAGTTTCGGCCAGTTTTAATAAATTTATTGAATCAATATTCCAATAACTGAAAGATGTGTGAAGTTTTGTTAAATCAGATTTTCAGTGATGTAATTTAAATATAGGTGGACTAGATGACCGGTAATTGTATCAAAATGTAAAAATGAAACCTGATTTTTTTTAAAAAAATCACTATACTTTGGAAGCTATTATCCCTCTAATATATAAAAAGAATGAACAAATTTAAAATGTCCTAAAAAATTGTGAGAAAAAATAATATGGAAATAATTTGGTATAAAATATCTAGTTTTATACTGTCAGAATTAATTTCGTTTTGAATAATAAGTTAATTTGCATCTTATTTTGGTTAATATCCCATTGAAATAAAAATGGTTATCTTGAATTAATAAGTAATATATCAATACCCTCCTATATTCGATTAGAAAAAAATGATAGTAATTAAAATTCTTAGAAATTAGGAAATATCGTATTATATGATGTTAAATAGTGTCATTTCATAAACTTAAGGAATTAATAATAGAATTTCATAAACTATTTTGTATTTGGAACTTTTAGTCCACAATCAAATTACTTATATTTATTATAAAATATATGTATTATAAATCAAATTACTTATATTTTTATTAAAAATACATTTTAGCTGTTTGAAATATTTTGCTAACTTTTGTAACTCTTTTAGTGGTACCATTCTAAATCATGTATGAAAAAATTACTGGGCAAAGTACATTAAATTATTAGGATTATAAAAGTTTTCTGTTTGGATATTCATATCATATATATTGACATTGCCAGAATAATAAAAATTATCATTGAAAGATTTCTTAGTTCTTAAGATCCTCCATTGAGTGGGTTAATATATATAAATATAATTAAAGAAAATTCGAAATACATCAATATTCAGCTTAAATTTTCAATGAAAATTAGTTCTTAAGGAACCAAATAATGTCACTATAATTCAGATCATATTTAATAGAAAATTTTTTAGTTCTTAAATAATTTTGCCACTATCAATAGAAAATATATTTAATTGTAATAACATTTAAATTTATAAAGTGAGAGGAATCTTCTTTATAATTATTTAAAATTGTAAATTGTTCTTTGTCATTCATGAATAGTAATTTTAAAATTCACAACGAATATTATATAAATAACTAATTGAAGTTGCATATTGAATATGTACTTAAGTACGAAAGGAATTAATTTAATATCCTATAAAATGGGTGATAGAAGTTTTAAAATTCCTATTTTTAAGCACCTTACTATACAAAAATTGATGCCGGTCGAAAATCTATTCAGCACTTAAGAATTTAGCCATAATATAAAGTATTGCTCTTATAAACTATTGTATCTCTAAAAACATGAATTTCTAAATTCTCATTTACAGTCTCTCTTTAGAGAAACGAAATAATTTCTTTCCATAATATATATTTTGCCTTGATTCTTTTGAAGAACTCTTGAATTTTTTAGATTAGGCTCATAATTTTAGAATCTTTATTGTGTGTTGTGACTAATGGCACTTGCCATGGAAAAGCCCCCACTGATACGATCAGCAGATGATTTAAGCCTAAGTAATGCGTCTCTTTATTTTACAAGCAGCGCCATCTAGGGCCAAGAGTACGACTTAGCTACACACACGTCACAACCTTTTTAGGGGGCAGACTTCATTCGTGCCATTGCATTTATTCATCTACAGATCGTAATTTAGACCTGGAAAAGATAACGATCAGCTCTGACCCAGAACCCTCAGTGGTATTACTGCCGGCATTGAGGAATTTGCGACCACGAACAAATCTAACGAGCGCCAGTCGACCATACACTTGGGGAATCTTTTGGCCGGTTTGTCTCAAACCCCTAACCTATGGAGTACGAGTCCAACGCTCTATCAACCAGGCCATCCCGGTCAGAATCTTTATAAATCTAAAATGCAAAAAATGAATAATGAACTTCGTAATCTTGAACTTTAATATATTTTTAGCCTCGTAACCACAGACTTTAGGCAATACTTTTTGAACTAAGTAAAATATTCACAAAGGGAATTAATTATACTATATTTTCTAAATTGTATTTTTAAAAAATGCTGAATCTTCCCAGATTACCCACCCCTTGTTGCATTTAAGTATAGAAATATTTTTATTTACATCATATAATCGGGAATTTTTCGTAGCATAACTCACGAAACTATCATGCATGAATGTGCACATTCTATTTCAATTATATTTGAATCACTTGAAGATTATTCAAAAGGATATTTATAAATAATTTCTGGAAAATGCATTAGTTGCAATTTTTGCGATGAGTTACTTGTTAAAATAAGAGTCAATAATAACTAATTTAATCAAAAGGATTTTGAAAGGATAAATTAAACATCTTGTGAAAAGATCGAATTGCTCATTTAGCTGTCTGTCAAATTTGCAGCACCATATATTAAAAAATTGTATTATTGAATAGTAATTTCTAAATTGTTAGTATTATTGAACAGTAATTTCTAAACTGATAGTGTTATTGAACAGTAATTTCTAAACTGATAGTGTTATTGAACAGTAATTTCTAAACTGATAGTTTTATTGAACAGTAATTTCTAAATCTGATAGTTTTATTGAACAGTAATTTCTAAATCTGATTAGTATTATTGAATAGCAATTTCTAAATTTGATTATTATTATTGAACAGTAATTTCTAAATTTGATTATTATTATTGAACAGTAATTTCTAAATTTGATTATTATTATTGAACAGTAATTTCTAAATCTGATTAGTATTACTGAACAGTAATTTCAAAACTAATTTATTTCCAAATACTATAATCAATCCTTCTCTTTCAACTGCAACGATTTTTTTATTTTATCTAAAGCCATTCTTTACAATTGCAATTCTTCTTTTCTTATAGGAAATTCTTTAGATTTTTCACACCAATAGAAAGCATTTGAAATGGGATATTAAATTTCTTTGGTATTCTAAAAGAGTACATAAGCTTTTATCATCGTTGAATATTGTGCTTAAAGGCTGGAATACTGCATTTATGTGTACTTGCTCTTTGTTATTCAGCATGAGTATTTGGAGAGGAATCTTCGAAATTTGGTTTGGCCTGCCATTGAGTGATAAAGTTGAAAAAAATGTGAATTTATAAGGTAAAGGTTACAGTCAATGGCATTTGAACGTGATTTGGCTGTATCTAATAGAGCATTTTGAATTTAAATGTTTAAATAATCTTCGCAGAATATCAGAAGGTTATATTTTTTAGATCTGAGGCAGGATAGCCTGGTTGTTAGAGCGTTGAACTCGTACTCCTTAGATTACGAGTTCGAAACTCACCGGCCAAAAGATTCCCCGAGTGTGTGGCGGCTGGTGCTCGTTAAAGGTGTTCGTGGTCGCAAAGTCCTCCATGCCGAGATTAATACCAATGGGTCTATTGCGTCAGAGGTGATCGTTCTCTGCTCCATGTCTAAATTACGATTTGAGATGAGTGAATGAATATACATGAATGAAGTCCGCCTCTTAAAAAGGGCTGTGACGTGTGTATAGCTAAGTCGTACTCTTGGCCCTAGATGGCGCTACTTGTAAAACAAGAGGCGTATATCATTCTACCCTTTTTGATGACTTAATAGGAAGAAATATCATACTATTCTCATCTGAAAAGAATATAGATTATATATCTTATATGACCGAGAATTATCTTCAAAAATACTCCAAATAAAAAATCCTTTTATCATTTTTTTAAAAATTGAAATTTTCTTGGCTTAATTTTAAAAATATTTTGATCTTAAAGGTTCTGAGCAATACGTTCAATAGGTTATTTAATAGAAGAAAGTTGTTAGTTTTGTAAAACTATTTCTTTCTAATTACATTTTCTGTTTCCTATTAAATTTGAATGCAATGAAAATTTAACAAATGCACCATTAATTTTGTTTTTACTAGAAAAAAAATATTTTCCAATGAAATTAGCTACATGAATATCTATAATTGGATTGATATATGTTCTTTGAGCAGTCGATTAAAATACATAAAATCGCATGTTTGTCAAAATTGACTTACAGATTCCATGTGTAGTTAAGAATGCAATTTATTTGAAATATATGCTTAATTTTTACACTGGTGGATATTTTATTATTACGTTTCTCCTTAACACCAAAATAAGCTTGCTATAAAGCCACTATTTCACTAATCAAATCATTAATTTATTTCATTAATCATTTGTGAATTGCTTTTCTTCACTATTTCAGAATTTAGAATCTAAGGAATCGTCATCACTGTTTTATAATGTGTCCCTTTGAATTTAGAAAACAATTTGAAAATGCTGCAATTAAAGAGTTTTAATTGAAGTCATCAAATAAGGTATTCGGTTGGAGATGTCCTGAAAGTTGAATATTAGAAAATAACCCCTTGAAACACATTAAAATAGGAACCATGTATAGCAATACACAGTCGAGGCTCATAGAAAGAGCAGCGTTCATTGAAAGTTACAACACATGTGAACAATGAGACAATTAATAGAATTCTTAGAATTTCCAAATGGTTCAAGAGTCTCTAAATTTGCGCTAAGGTTCAGTTAGAATCTCTATAAATCACCTTTAACAGATGAAATCAGCACTGGAGAAAAATATATTAGGTACAAGACTTGAAAGAAATTAATAATGAAGTTTATTCACTTTTTTTGCTTTTAAAGTATTAAATAGAAAGTCAAAGAAGTCATCAATTCTATACGTTCATTTGCTGTTTGTAATATTTGACCTGACTTCTGCAAAAATTCAATCCTTAATGATACTGTTTTATTTCATACCATAGCCTTTTGCAAACTTACAATAGCTGCATCCGAAGCTGTAAATGAGGATTCATTCTGTATCTTCAATAAACAAGAAATGTCTATGCAGTCTCTTCAAATTCCAGCTGGTAGTTTCTACGGGGGCAAATCAAAAAGTCCTTGTACCTAATTTTTTAGCCAAAATACGGTTGTGAATGCAAAGCGAATCTATACATTCCCAGCAGTGAACGTTCCTTGAACCGTATAAGCCGTATCTGCATTTTGCTCCGATGAGTGGTACTGCTATCCCTCATTTAAGATGGTGTTTGTTCTTCAGACGTCCACAGCTTATGAGCAGCGAAGTGTTATTCGTTTTCTATGGAGCATGGGACAAACAGCCATTGTAATTCACAAAGAAATGGACCCTACGTTCAGTAAGGTATGGGGAAAAGTGTCTCTCTTTCAGAAGTGTTCAATGGTGGTGTCGTGAGTTTCAAAAAGTTGTGAAAACTTACATGAGAATGAGTTTTCACTGAAGAGCATCCACCTTACAGTCCAGACCTTGACCCTAGTGATTTTCACGTTTTCGTTCAACTGAAGAAGTTTCTGGCAGGACAGAGATTCGCATTTGAAGAAGACAAGAACGTGGACCGACGGTGGTTCCACAGGCAGCCGAAAGAATTCTACCACAAGGGGAATCTCTAATTTAGTGCTTCGATGGGACAAATGTCTGAACCGGTGTGATGACTACTTGGCGAAATAATGTAAGATACGTAGTAGTACACTACGTATATTTGTGAATATCTGTATATACCTGTTTTTGGCAAATAAAAAATAGGCGCAAAGACTTTTTGATTTGCCCTCGTAAATTCGTGATATTCTTAATGCCAAAACAAATTTTACATTCGAAAAGGTATATCCTAAACATTAGATTTCTTTAAAACTGATCGAATGGTCATGAATTTTATAAGTTATTCTCTAGCAGCTTTTTTGTTCTTAGTATTGTATATATTTTTGTATACAATACTTAGTATTGTATATATTATTGCTGTATATTGTTTGTTCTTAGTTCTCTTAAATAGATGAAAAAGAAATCATCGGCGCTGTTCATCTGCAGTCGATGATAATCGAATTGATTGCCCAAGAAAGCCATGTTTAATGATGCAAATTTCTGGATCGCGGGTCGTAACTCTGCTAATTTATAGTGTTTGTCAAATTTCCAGATGAGCATTCAATCGATGCCGGCTATCCTGGATAGATAAGAAATATCTTGTCAGAAAAGCTACGAAATAAACTTGGTAAATTTCCAAGTTTCGAAAATTTTAAATAAAAAATTAACATTGTTTGAGTTCACATTCTGTGACCATTAAAATTATTTAAAATTTTACTTTTTTTGTCGTCGTGATCAGTTGCGTCTCGTATGATCTACATTTGATATTTTGATGAATAACAAATAGAAATCACTTTAATATATATAGATATCAGTCGTCTGTAGTGACTGTCTTTTCATGCTGAATGCGGAAGAACTATTTTCTTAAGAAAATCATCAGTGATTCCAAAGTAAATATATATATTAAGTTTCTAACTTGCGGACTCGTATCGCGTAATTCGGTGTTTACACCAGTCCAGATGTTTCGACGACATTACCATAAGCATTAAATTAATACCTAATCTAGAGAACTGATAGAGGGAAAGATTATATTGAAGCGAAATAAAACAATTCTTCTCTGATAATTGATACGGAAAATAAATTATAATTCACTCAACGTCTTGATATTTGAACTGTCCAGGATATTAAACCTTTTGCAACAAAATACTATAATTACCATAACTTTTTATTCTTTTACGTAATGTAATTTAATAAAAATATTAGATATTTCTGTGAGGTAGCATTTTGATTATATATTAATGGTTATTCTAAAAAATTATAATTTTTACTTTATACTGTTTTGTTATAATTTTAGAATAAAAAAGTAACAAGTTTCATTACTTTTTATTCTCATTTCATTAGTCATCTTTATTTCTATTGAAATGAGTAAATTACTTTTCATTTATAATAAAGCGTTTAATTCTGAATAAAATAAAGATACCATTTAAAATATTTCGTAGATAAAAATGAAAGATATTTATTATGAAATAAATTATGATTTTATTTTAGTCTATTAAATAAAATTCTTTAAGTATTTGATTATTTTTGGGAGATATATTTTTCCACATTTGAAATTCAACTAGCAAGAAGTTTTCTTTTAAGGTCTTTAAGATAATAAATATCAGAATTTTGAAATATTTAATCAAAAAATTATTAATAAAAAAATAAATTTTTATTTAATCTTACTGAGCAGAAAGATGTAAAACTTATAACGTTTTAAGTATTAGCTCAAAAGTAATTTAAACAAAAAAAATTACGATTCCATTTCTCGAATTCCTCATTCAATGTTCTCATTTTAGGATAAATGTATATATTTAAGAGTGTTTCTAAAACCTAAAATAGAAAAAAAAATTAAGATCTAGTAAACTAATATTGTTTATAGCATATATATTATATTAAATCTAAAGCTACCAATCAATGCAGCCATTCTCAATATTTCTTTTAATCAAAAATAGTTACATAATATTTAAACTATGTGCGTAGAAAACATTTTAATATTTAATGCAATTACAATGCCTCGGAGCTCAAAATTCTATGAATGAATTTCTTTATTGGGTTTTTAAATTCAAACATATGAATAGAACATAGTTTATTTGTTGTAAAAAAAAGAAATAAAATTTTATTATTCCAAAATACGTTTAATGTTAGGTTGGAATACGTTTAATGCGTTTCAATATTTGTAATCAAATCATATTACGAGATTAATGTTTCAATCTCTTTTAAAATCACATTGAGTATAGAAAATTAGCATTGCAAAAATACTTTCAGCAATTTTTTTCCCATTTCAGTCTTTATTCCAAGAAAGATATTTTTGAAAAATATATTCATATATGTAACTTAATTCTTAGGTTTCCTTCTTGCTTGAATATTTTATAACTGAATAAATTTACCCTAACCATATTTTAACTATAAAACAATATCCTATGAATATTTAAAATCTAAAATATTTTTATATCAGCTGAATTCTTTAAATTCTTAATGATTTATATGTAGATGAAATAATGGCGTTCCATTGAATGTTTTATATTTTTGATTGAAATGCCGGGAGCACATAAAGGGAAAACGACATCTTCTTAACTGCTGAAATAATTGTAAGAATTCACATAAAAGGTACTTGTTTGCTACGGTGCTGCTCAAAATATTACGAATTCTTGGTATATTTATCAAAATTTGATAGGCAGGAAACAAAATGGAACAAAACAAAACAAATCAACAATAAACAGTGTTTATGCACACTTTCTAGAAATAAAATTAATTTTATGCTTTCAAATCTGAATTTCGAAGTAATTTTTCTTGTTTCATAAATAGTTTCCGAAAAGTTTAGATGTTTCTTTCAACTAAAAATGATTGATAATATTTCGTTTTCTGTTTACATATTTATGAATAAAAGCTTTCAATTTTGAAAATGGATGTTTTCCATTGTATATAAAAAATAAGATTGATGCTTATTGAGGGAATCACACCGAGAATTCTTTTATCTGAACGTTATTGCTGTTTTTTTTAAAAAACTGAATATTGGTAAAAAATTTATTTAGAAAATTAATAATTTAACGAAACTAACAAATTATTTTTCAAATCATTTTCTTTTTGCAGATTATTTATTGGTATTTTTGAAGCTTTTTGAGCTCAAAATTTGAAATTGATATCTATAAAATTATACAGTTTGAAATTTTCACATATGTTCTCAATGATAGTTTACCATTTTAATATCGCCAGTTCTGAGTTATCAAATAAATACATAAATTTAATTGCATTTTTTTCCACCTGAGTGATATATATATATATGTTTCTTTTCTTTTAAAAAAATTGCATTTGGAATAATAAAACAAGTTATTTCATAAATAGATTTCCTTTCTAGAAATTTTTAAATTCCTGGTAAATGTTTAATTATTTCTTCTAGAGTTACTCTTATATTTATGTTATAATTTAAAGCATTCAAATATTCAAATACTAAAATAAATATAAAAATACGTTTCAAAGAAAAAAATTTAGTTGTCAAGAAGTTTTCTAGAAAATATGTACAGTGAAAATTCTGATTTTCATCTGATGAAAATAATTCTAAAACAATTAAAATATGTTTTAAGGTTTATCTTATCAGTTTTATTATCATATCAGAATATGATGTTTTTGGGACGAGGTTTTTGGCGCAGACTAAAATTAGTAGACGAAAAATAAAAATTACTAACTTCACAAGCATCTCAAAAAAAATAAATCAGCCTTTAATATCGTGTTGCCATTGCATTTACAAAAGCTCTGATTTAAAAAATAATAATTTCAAGACTACAGCAAATAAAACCTAGAAAAATATCATTTTGAGCACGGGATTATATGAAATGAAATAAATAGGAAATGTGATATTCTTTTGGACAAAGTTTTTTTTGGATCGTTTGTAATACTAAATTGACTAAATCAATGAAACAATTAAAATTTAAACAATTAATGAACAATTAAAACAAAAATATAATTTAACTTGCATGAGCACGTGGTGCTTGGCCGTTCAAGAAATGATGTTCTGACATGATACATTGAAATATGCATAGCAGATTTCATTTTAATCTTTAATTTAATTTCACATTTTTCGAAATATTAGAAAACTCTATTAATTTACTTGTGATAATTTTGAACTTATATTCATTATTAATAAGGTAGAATCCCTAAATGTCACATTAAGGTTTTTAGTACCGGAAAATGAATTAAGTTTTATCCTTAGTATTTGAAATAAACATCACTCAATTAGAATTGATTATACCAAAAATGGGATTATGAAAAAAACGTCAAAATCTGTAGACACCAATATAATAAATAATATAGTAGCATTCCATTGAATTAAATTAATCACTTTCACTCTATGAAAATCTAAATAAACATATTCTATAAAAATTAGCGAATTTAGATCACTTCATCGACCGTCTCAAAGAGTTGAAGCACTGCATTTATCAATAATGATTGTCTTAGGTTATTAAAATGTTGATTGTTTTAAAATTGTAACATTCAAAGTTTAATAAATAGAATAGATTTGATAGCAGAAAATAGACATGTTTATATAAAAGATGGAGTGTCTAGAATATTTTGTAGAATATGATTCCTTAGGACTGTTTAGAATTTAGATTTCATAATTTTTTCATGTATATTTATAGACTGAAACAAAATAAAATATTAACATTATTAAAATCTTTCTGAAACTACTAACAACTGAATTTTGTTATAAATCCGTGCAATATTTGTTGACTAATTTTTGGAGATTTTATAAATTAGTAAAATTATTAAGTAGTGCACATAATGATTTAAATGATGACCGACTCTGCTTTCAGTTTTCATAAATTTTTTTAAAGGTATGCTCGGTTTCAATAAAAAAATGTTTTTGTATTTGAGGCAGTTTCATCATTTCCATTTTAATTTAAAGTTGCATTTTATGGTGCTAATAGAAATAGATATAATGCTTTGTTCAAGGAACAGAGTGGCTTAAGACCCACATAATAGTATGAGTGAAGTGTATGACTATTAAAATTTGAAGCATAACAATATTTTTCTGAGAAACTGGATTATGAGACTATGTTACATCAAATATTAATTGAAAATTTTAACTGTAATTAATACTGTCAAATCGGCTGGTCACCATAGAAGGCTAGTAAAAAATAAATGATATAAAATTCATAGAAACAAGGGGAGTTTTGAATTTCATTGCATTTCAATTTAAGAATTTCTATTAAAATTTATATATAAACTAACTAAAGTGAAAATAGTCAATGATAACTAAATATGAAGATAAGCGAATTTCGTGAACAATATTTCCGGTTAAATTTATTTAGATAAACGTCCTATTGTTAGAAACACTACAGCTATTTTTTTGGAATGGACCTCTTATTTTTAAACCACTCTCAGATGACGAGAACGGCATCTGAGCTGGCAACCCCCCTCTCCACACCACAACAGCGGGAGGACGTTTGACCCCGACAAATTTAACGCGTAACAGATCCACCTGCACGACGAATCTTCTGAAGAATCAGTTCCTGAACCTGAAACCTTATCATCGAGATCTTACTATCAGGCCACCGTGGTGGCCCAAAAATATTTCCTAAGTTATTATTTTAGAAAACATTAAAATTTTGCTTATTTTTAATAGTTTTTTTTTGTAAAAAGGAAAGATATCTTTGACTTACCACACTAACTTTAAAGTGCATTTGCACACTTTTTGTCCAATCATCTGTTTGTTTTAAAGCCAGTACACAGCAAATGTTACTACGCAGATAACGTAACCTTTAAACGTTTTTATAAATATTTTAAACACAAAAAACTTTATTTAATATAAATACAAATCCATTTCTTGAGCTTTAAGTCTCGATAACTGTTATTGAAATAGATAAGGGAAATGATAAGCGAAGCAAATTGAATTTAATTCACTCCAAGCATACGTAAATAGCTACTGAACTGCAACGGGCTGGCGAATGCAGAATGATCGTTTATTATGGCAGTAATTAGAGCTCTAATGGACAATGAAGCTTATGTGCTTTGAGTGCTCCTATTAAATTTACGAAAAGGACTGAATAGACTGTTCAATTATCTCCTATTCATGGAACACGTGTGTGTGTGTGTGGTTTAGAGTCCATAAACTATTATTATTATTATTATTATTAGTGATTTAAAGCTGGAGTAACTAGTGGAACGATGCAATGAAAACCTATATGTAACCAATTTAAAATTAAGATACGACGTCCATAATATAAATTTATGGTTAACTATTATTATAAATGAATTATTTATATATTAAAATTATATCAATTGTTTTTTATTTGGATATATAAAATAAAATTTGAATGAAATCTATAAAGTCTTAAAATATTTTTCCTGCTATTTCATTCATATAAATCTTTTAGAATTGAATCTTCTGAGCTTTAACCCCTTAACCAGTTTGCCCGTACGCCGCACGAGCATCAATTTATCTAATTTTGTTAGCTGTAAACAAAAATAAATCATTCATAACAATTATAATTCAGTAGTAAAATGACTTCGAATACGTAGATGAGCCAAGTATTCCATGGATTTCCATTTGAATCAAAATAAGAAAATACTCCCCAAATAGAAGGTGTCATCTCATTAGATAGTAAGGAAAATAAACCGGTTAAGGAGTTCTTTAAGAAATGAATTCAATTGTAACTTCCGTTTAGGTGATATAAATGGAAAACAAGTTCAAAGATGAATATTTTTTTAAATAAAAGATTCACTAATTATTAAATCAATAACCATCCACATTTTAATCAAAATGCCCATAGAAAACACAGATAAGTCGAAAAGAAATTTTAGAAAGAAGTAATTCTAAACAAAAGTTAAATCTTTTGCAAAAATAACTTCAAGCGTTCACTATAGGTAGACTTTAATTTCGCAATAAAACTGCATGTTAAACACAATTTCACTTCTTATTTTACTGAGAAAAGCTGGATGTATATCAAGTTCGCTATTTAATGCGAAAATTAGATTTAACTCCAAACAAGTTTGTAACATTTTAAGGTTGTACATGAATCTTAAAATACAGACAACTTCGAAATAGAAGTCAAAGAATCCAGAGTTTCAGAATTTCATTTCATCTACGGTCCACCGAGTATGTCGACATCCTAGCTATTAAAGCTTTCTTGATACCTACAACTAAGCTGAGGAAAATTTAAGAGTTTAGTTTCAACTTACATGTTGTCCTCTCCTTGAATTAATTAGATCCGCTCCAATAATTCTCTTCAACTTTTAAAATGAGCTTTAATCCACTAGCATTAATATTTGTATAAAAGCGAACTAAATTGCCTATGCAACAAACTTAAAGCTGTGGTAGACAACTGTTTCAGAAATTCTTATTAATTATAAAAGTTTTCCGAGTTTTACAGCTCTTAGCAGAAAGTCTCTTATTGTATGCATCTTAAAGCAGGGTTATTATTTTATTCTATATTCAATCCATGAATTAGCTAAAAATATTGTACGCCGGCTTTCTGGCACAGAGGTAGCGCATCTTCCTCGTGTTGTGGGAGTCCTGGTTCGGGCATAGTTGTTCTTCAGTGTGCTATCTGTGAGATGTGTGACTGTGCCCCCCCCCCTGTAAAAAGGGGCTGTGCAAGCAAATGTGGTGAGTGAGTAGCTAAGTCGTACTCTTGGCCTAATTGGCGATACTTCGAAAAAAACAGACGCTGCTTTCGGCTTAAATCTGCTGTTGTATCAGCAGGGGGCTTGTCCATGGCAAGTACCATAAGTAACAACAACAGATTTTGTACAAGATCTCATTCAATATTATGTGAGGACAAGTGTTGACGTAACAATACTTCATAAGTTTCATTTAGTAGTATTGAAGCATCCGTTAAAATCAAATATTTTTAATAGAAAATTTATTTGCGAGATTTCCTTATCATCATTGGAAGATATTTTTATTCAGAAGAACAGAGCATTTACATAACACAAATTAAATTGAAAATGAATCCAATATTTGAAGGAAAATATAATTCAAAAGTAGCGCATAAATGAAATGTTTTTGCTCAATTTCAGAAGCAAAATAAGCGTATTGAAACTGGTTTCTAAACAAATTTGCATAAAAAGAAAAATATTTCTAGTAAATTTATTTTTAGGTTATAACTTATACTTAATAATTACAAATATTGTGAATTCCTTATTTTTTTATATTTATCACCAGGTAGCATCTCTAATATGGGGTCAAAATTAATTTCTTTGATCTCAATCTCATTTACGCGATGATATAATTTTGAATTTAATGAAATATAATGAGTAATGCTTTCGGAACCTTAAAATTTATAAAATTTAAAATGTCTAGATCTTATTTGATTGATAAAAGTCGATTAAAAGTGTCGATATTTGCAAACATCCTACTGATCATTAAATAAAAATGTATAATTAAGAAATATTACAAGATTGAATGCGTTAAATGATCTTTTTCTTGCAAAGTCAAATTTTATCGTACTTTAATGGGTATCTTTTTGTAAATTATTAATATTAAATATTAAATAAACTGGTATTTTGATCATATTAATAATTTATAAAAAATTATTAAGGATTAACAAGAAAAATTTTATATCATCTGAAGTTTTTTAAATTTGTAATCGTATTTTTAAACGCATTCTCACGTTTTACAACTTCATTATAACTATCTTGTTTTCTATTGTGAAAAATTGTTTTCTTGCAGTTTTAATGCATTTATAAAAATATATAATGAAGCACGCTTCATCTAAATTATTTTTTCTTTTTTTATTCTTTAATGCATTAATCATAAGAGAATGCCGAATAGAAAATTTACAAGAGATTCCGCGTCAAAAAATTAATTAAAAGCGAAACAGCGAAACACATTTTTCAGTCATCTTTCTTTTACCCTCAAATCCTGCTGTATCTTCTTTTAAATACCAGAATTTTTATATTAACTCTGCTTCAATTTCAATAACATCGTTTTAACTAAGATTGCGCGAATACTTCTTATTAGACCAAAAGAAAATATTCTCGTTGCGCTCAAACTGTTTGCTTCCGTTTCACTCGAAACAAAGCCGCGCGAGAGTAATTTACTTAAACAATTGCAATTCAAGAGTCTCCCAACATGCCGAAATCTAATTTTAGAAACTGGAAATTATCGGATTACTCTCGGAGCGATGAAATATCTTTCCGAGCTGTTTCCACGTGTTTTTATTCTTAAAATTTAGTTATTATTTTCTGGCAAAGAGCCATTACTCGAGTTACGGTGAAATTGAAAAGGTTAAAGTTTACAGTTTTCCCATTATAATTGAGATCAAATGCTCTAATAATAGACACTTTTAGAATTCACTGGAAAGGTAGTAATTGGGTTTATTGACACGAGATTTTAATTTCAATCTTTCTCTACATTCTTTTTCTAACTAAATCTTATTCCAACATTTCCAGCTGTGTTTTATTATTATTATTATAGATTTGAATTGGAATTAAAATAATTCTTAAATTGCGATTCTTATAATTTTTGTAAATAAATCAATAAAAGAGGGTTAAACTTCAATTTCAAAACAATGTGTTTTTTTTATAATAGAGGTAAATTAGGAAACGAAATTGTTTTCTGTGTTTTCTTTTTTAAATGATTACATAGATACAATACTGTGTATAAGAAATGGTTTGTTAATAGAACGTTATAAATAAATCTAGTAATTAAAATAACAAAAAATTTTATAATGAAATACGAGGGCAAATCAAAAAGTCTTTGTGCTTATTTTTGAAACCAAAATACGGCTGTGAATGCAAAGCGAACCTATACTTTCCCAGCTGTGAAAGTTCCTTGAACCGTACCAACCGTATCTGCCTTTTGCTCCAATGAGTGGCGCTGCTATGAGTCGTTTAACATGGCGGTCACTCTTCAGACGTCCACAGCTTATGAGCAGCGATGTGTTATTCATTTTCTATGGAGCAAGGGACAAACACCCATAGCAATTCACAGGGAAATGCACCCCAGGTACGGGTGCAACCACAATGCCAACAGTTATTGTTCCACCCTAGCTCGTCTGCGGGAGGTCATCAGAAAGAAGAGCAGAGGGATTCGCGATGTGGACAACGTGCTTATCCTCCACGACAATGCAAGGCCAAATGTGGCAGTCCAGACCGTCGTTAAGCAGCAGTCATTTCCCTAGGAGAATATGGAACACCCACCTGATTTCACGTTTTCGGTCAGCTGAAGAAGTTTCTGATAGGAAAGAGATTCACATCTGACGAAGAAGCCAAGAACGCGGTCCGACGGTGGTTCCACGGACAGCCGGAAGAATTCTACCACAAGAGAATCTCTAATTCATTGCTGCGATGGGACAAATGTCTGAACCGGTGTGGTGGCTATGTGGAGAAAATATTTAAGGAACATATTACACTATGTATATTTGTAAATACCTGTATGTAACTGTTTTTGGTGAATAAAAAATAGACGTAGAGACTTTTTGATTTGCCCTCAAAATTTAATCATTTTAAAATTTGTTAAAATTATAGAAAAAAACGTGAATTAAATTTTATGAAACTAAAACTAACATTACTTATTTTTAAAAAATTGAAATATTTTTTTAAATAAAAAGAAATTAAAATTTTAAATGTGTAAATATGGCTAGTATTGAATTATTCATAATATAATTTTTTTTAAATCAAAATTATATTTATGTATTTTCAGAAAAATAATATGAAAAGTAGAAATATACTTTTCCTGCCTAGATATTTTTTAATGCCTCACTTGATTTAAATTATTTCCTACATTTACAATATGTATAAAAGCTAGACAAGATAAACATTAAGAGACTTGAGCTCAGAGAAGATATTTGAAACATGCCGATAAAAAGTTTAAAATTATAATATAAAATCCCTTAGAATACCCATTTTTTGTATAGAGCACAAAATACATTAATCAGTTTTACTATAGATTCTTCACAAATTTGGATGATAAAAAATTTGTAAAAATTCATTAAGTATTGCCAAGGAATGAAATGTATATAAAATATCAATTAATATGCCTGTAACAATGGAAGAAAATACACAATGAAACCTTTGATGAGAACAATAACATGGTTTAAATTTCATTTAAAAAATTAAATATATTTTTGCATATTTTACTTAAATATATCTCTCATACATATATTTTTCAAATACTAAGGAAATTAGACTGAAATAAAATTAAAATTTTTAAAATGGAGAAATTCAGAATTTTAACCTTTTATTTACCGAATTATGTTGCCATCAATTTTTTTAACTTCATTCTTGGATCAGTGGTTAAGTTTCCATGTAGAATAATCCCAGAGAAATCAAGATAAAAATTTTAATTAATAAAAATATATGAATTAATTTAATTATTAATTAAATATTTTTCCTTCTTATTTTTCGCTTATATTAGTTTCTTGCTATTAGGGTTACTTCCTCCGTGTTCTTTAATATTGTCAAGGGATGTTCCATCTGTGTTGCCAAAATTCCATCGGCAAAAATTGTCACATTACAAAGATATAATCTGGATTTAAATGGTACTTTTAAGTACCATCAGTAGATAAAGGTTTAAAATGGCGTGACAATTAATTTTGTGCAATAACATTTATAATAAATATAATTACCAAATAATGCTTAATTTAGGTTATAGTTTCAGAATCTAACAAAAAATGTACTTATCCTTGATCAACAATTTTTACCAAAAATGCTTAGACTTAGTCAAATGATTTACCCAGACTAATGCCTACACATACATGCAGTCTCCTATGTTATTAATAGAAATCGTGATAAGATTAGCATTGTTAATACCATTTTTCTAACAGCTGCACAGTTTCATCAATTTTTCATAATAATGTAGATAGGAAATTCACAAACACAGCTTTCAACTATTCTTTGACAATTTAGTTAAACACTATGCCTATACCATAAATGATTAATCTTTTGAATATCTCATAAGTTTACTATTCTATACAATCTTGTTTTCTCCGAATGTCCTATCAGGGAATAAACACGCGATTTCTAGATCATTAAGTTACTTTAAAAATATTCCGCATTGTCTCTGCTAATGCGTTCCTCTCCATTAGCGGGACATCGGAGTCCACATTGCTCAAAAGAGATGAGTCCGTGGGAGCCACCTTTGATAAATGATTGCTTTTAATGGTACAATCTCGCGAGACAGATCCTTTTTCATTGCTCTAATGAGGGAGTCGACTAGCTAATTGGATGCTTTGTTTGACGAAGTTGTCTCTCTATGTATGTTGACGAAAGTAACTAGTTTGGACTGTTAATTAATCAGAAATCAGATTCTGCATCGAATCTCATTTCGAGTAAGATGACGTCAAAGGTATTTCGATTGTTTAAATTAGTTCGTCAACTCGGCGAAAGTAACTCGCTTCGTAAAAAATTTATTAGAGTTTAGTGAAAAATATTTCGTCAACTCGGTGAAAGTAAATCACTTCGTAAAAAAATTTTTAGTTTAGTGAAAATTATTTCGCCAACTAGGTGAAAGTAATTTACTTCGTTAAAAAAATGTATTAGAGTTTAGTGAAAATTATTTCGTCAACTCGGTGAAAGTAACTTGCATCGTAAAAGAATGTATTAGAGTTTAGTGAAAATTGTTTCGTCAACTCGGGGAAAGTAACTCGCTTCGTAAAACTCGATCGTAAAACAACGTAAAACCGTTTTACTCGGAACAAAGCCGAGCGAGAGTAATTTACTTAAACAATTGCAATTCAAGAATTTCCCAACATACAGAAATCTAATTTTAGAACCTGGAAATTATCGGATTACTCTCGGAGCGATGAAATATCTTTCCGAGCTGTTTCCACGTGTTTTTATTCTTAAAATTTAATTATTATTTTCTGGCAGAGAGCCATTACCCGAGTTACGGTGAAATTGGAAAGGTAAAAGCTTATGTATTGGAGTTAAGTGGAAATTATTTCATCAACTCGGTGAAAGTAACTCGTATCGTAAAAAAATGTATTAGAGTTTAGTGAAAATTATTTCGTTAACTCGATGAAAGTAACTCGCTTCGTAAAAAATGTATTAGTTCAGTGAAAATTATGTCGTCAATTCGGTGAAAGTAACTCGCTTCGTAAAAAAAATGTATTAGATTTTAGCGAACATTGATCGCAGTGCAAGAAATTCACTAAGCAGCTTTTTGATATCTAAAAACGTATTATCGTATGAAGCATATTATCTTGAGTGACTATTGTCGAAAAAATTAAAAAACCTAAAATATATCTTATTTTTATTCAGAATCCAATCGCAATTTATTCGTGAAATTTACTATCTTAAAGCTAAAGATTGTATAGGAAAGAGGAAATAATTATTTGCTGAATTTTTATAGAACTTGAAATGATGGTAACTAAGATGCCATTTCTTCTTGATAAGCAATGTCAACTTTAAAATAAAAGAAAAAAGAATATATGAGAAAGTTTTTAGTCTTGAACACAGATATTTAAAACATTACATACAGTTTAGCATTTTATAGTTTGAAATGTAACATCTTGAGGGTGCCGGCATCCTGACATAGGGGTAGCGCATTTTCTGTGAGAGCTAGGCGTCCCGGGCTCGAGCCCCGGCTTGGGCATGGTTGTAATTCTGCGTGCTATCTGTAAAATGTAAGAATGTGCCCCCTTATGAAAAGGGGCTGTGCAAGCGTCTGTGATGAGTGAGAACTCTACTAAGTTGTACTCTTGACCCTAATTGGAGCTACTTCAAAACAAGAGACGCACCTTTCGGCTTTGCCTCGACAACGCTTATCCATAGCAAGTACCACTAATAATAACAAAACATCTTGAGGGTACATCACTTTTCAACAAATGTTTAATTCAGTTGGAATGATGATGATTTATTTTTGTTTATTATTTTTTCATTGTAGAACTTCATGAATATATATATATATATATATATATATATATATATATATATATATATA
>JAOUZG010030345.1:340209-365280 GCA_026289955.1 Argiope argentata | reverse complement strand
GTGTGTGTGTGTGTGTGTGTGTGTGTGTGTGTGTGTGTGTGTGTGTGCACGAGGGTAGTTTTTACTGTAAGAACCGATTGCGATTCCCGTCACGTGAGTCCTCTCAAGGTCATACAGTCTTAGCCAGTCTATCACCACGCCGCCATTACGTTTCACGTCCTTAGAGGTGTTTGTTGTGTGGTTATACTACTTTAGTTGAAGCCATGTCAATCAGTAATCCCACCGGTTGTGAAGTGCGCTCATTATTTTGGTTTTCAAACACCAAAAAAGTTCGTGCTGCTGAAATTTACCGGCTGCTTGTTGAAGTTTACGGTGAGGGTGTGATGAATGACAGGAATGTGCGAAAATGGTGTAGGCTTTTTGAGGAAGGAAGAACAAATATTCATGATGAAGAACGATCTGGACGGCTTAGCGTGATGAATGAAGAATTGACACAAAAAGTTGATGAGGAAATTCGCCAAAACAGACATTTCACTATTGACAAGCATAATCAGAATTTTTCACAAGTTTCAAGATCAGTAGTTTATATAATATAGTTACTGACAAGCTTCACTCCAAAAAATGGGTGCGTGATGGGTGCCAAAAATGTTGACAGAAGAACACAAAGTAAAGAGTATAGCCCATTCTTTGTCTTTCTATCACAAAGATGGTGATAAGGTCTTGAGTCACATTGTTACCGTTGATGAGACGTGGGTTGCGTACTACACCCCAGGGACTAAACGGCAATCCAGTGAGTGGCATCACTCAAACTCCCCGATGAAACCACGAAAATTTAAGCGAGAAAGTTCAACAGCAAAAACCATGGCCATGGTTTTTGGGGACCAGAAACGCATTCTTCTGATAGAATTTCTGCCACGAGGAATGACTATCATTGCTGAGAGGTACTGCGAAACATTATTGAAACTTAGGCTCGATATTCAAAACCGCCAGCTGGGTCGGCTCTCTAACGGTGTCTTTCTGTTTCACGACATTGATCGGCCTCACGTTGAGGCAAGAAAACAGGCGCAACTGGACAAGTTTCGTTGGGAATTACTGGATCATCCATCAAAAAGCCCAACACCCTCAGACTTTCATCTTTTTCCAAAACTTCAGAAAAGCGCCTAGAGTTTTCGAAAAAGTGAGTTTATTGGTTGAAAGCGCCTGGAAAACGATCACGTGGTAGAAGAAATAGTTACTGACAGAGTTCTTTGATGATCGGATTCAAAAGCTGGGGCCACGACTTGATAAATGTTTAAATGTTAATGGTGACTATGCATAAAAGAGAAAAAGGTTCATATTTTAGTTAGTAGTACAATTTACGTTCATAAATAAGGTTTTCTTTTCTCCATTGCATAACGGTTATTACTTTAAAAAGGACCCTCGTATATATATATATGTTACCGTTAAAGTATGAAATCCGTTATTTTAAAGAAAACCTAGTTATTTCGTGAAATAACTGATCGTGTCTGTTAAAGTGTAAAACTCTCTTGTATTTCATGGTTTAACTAGTTATTTCATAGAGTAAGGATCTGCAGCCCGTTAAAGTGTAAAATGATCTGTATCATATATCATGCACGACAAATACATTTACCTTCCACCCCTAATCGTTCTGAATCTCACCCCTAAATCTCATTCTGAAGCCTCTGTGGGGTTTACCGTCGGTATTCTAGTACTTGAAGTTGACAGAGGAAAAGGTGATGTTAAATCTATTTTTGCTATCATCTTAAAAATAACCGAAGAAGGATTTTTCGAATTGGGCACAAGAAACAGCCGCATAAAACAATTATATTTATTATCCTAGTTCAGTGACTACGAACAAAAATTAATTAAAATCGAAATACCGGAATAAAATACCGGATGCAGAAATATCACTCCGGTCGGTTACTACAGCTCAAAGTGTGGGTACTGGTCAGGGATTTAAAAAATATTCTTGTAAAACCCAGTGTGTCAACAAAAAAATGTTTTTGTTTTAGAAATAATGTTCTTTGTATTTCCAAGTGTCATTTTAGAAATCCTTGTTGTAACAAATGATTTTATAGTTCCTTTCCATAAATGTCATTTATACGCAGCATAAATTATATAAATTGCTTCTTTTTCATTTTAATTGTCTATCATTAGTTTATGTATAGAAAACCTAGTTATCTCATTTTAGACAAATTGTTTATTTTACACTTTAACTGTCTCTCATTGGTTAATTTATAGAATACCTATTTATATCATATAATAACTAGTTAAAATGTCAAATTATTAATATATTACACACTTTAACGGACACGATCAGTTATTTCTTGGAATAACTAGGTATTCCACAAAATAACTGCATAATATACCTTAACGGTAACATACTAAAACAATTTTAAAAGAGGTATATATAATAAATTGCCATTCTTTATTATAAATTAGAAAGATACACAAATGTATATAAGAGAGCGCGTATGCTGCCATTCCTAAAGACATAGTGGAACTAAGAAGAATAAAAAACAGATATGTAAGTGAAAAAATGAGAAATCCGGCCTGATGACTTTCTCAAGGGTCACCATCAAGGATACCAATAAAAAGTGGAATTTTTTTCTGTAAAGAGTTAGACTATCGTCTAAAAAATTAACTCTTTTATGACCCAAAAAATTCCAAATTTTAAAGTAGAAGAGAGGTATCAATTTTTAGCATAAAAAAACAAAAGACAATTAGAAAAAAACTCACCAATATTAGCAAAAGAACAAGTATGTTCTAGACTTCTTATTTTCTTACTTGTTCTTTTGCTAATATTGGTTTGTTTTTTATTGTATTTAGTATTTTGTGATATATTTTCTTCTTCAATCTTGAGTTTTATTTGTACGTTTTTTTTCTAATTGTCTGTTTTTTTTATGCTAAAAAATAATGCCTCTCTTCTACTTTAAAATTTGGAATTTTTTGGGTTATAAAAGAGTTAATTTTTTAGACAATAGTCTAACTCTCTACAGAAAAAAAATTCCACTTTTTATTGGAATCCTTGATGGTGACCCTTGAGAAAGTCATCAGGCCGGATTTCTCATTTTTTCACTTACATATCTGTTTTTTATTCTTCTTAACGGTAACATAAATATATTACTTCCTTCTAAGATGATGATAATATATTTTTGCCTTATATTAATAGATGCTCATTTGTGAGATGCAACTATTTTTTTTTGTTGCAAGTTAGAATTCAAAATTCATATTTCTGGTATAGAAATGCCCTAATCAAATCTTCAACCAGAAAATTAGAATCATTTGTGATCTTATAGCAATGAAATGAAATTTTTTTGCTTTTGATAGTGTAAAAAAATGAATAGCTGGAAACTTGAAAAAGTTATTTAAGTTAAATTAAGTGTTATTTCTATAATTCGTAAATATTTTCTTTAATCTGTATGAATTGTATTTTAAATTTAATGTATTGTTAAACTATTAGTCGAATATAAATAATTTTAAAGAGAGAATGCTATGTTGTGCTGTACTTTTACTGCATTGATTCTATGAATGAATAGTATATTAGAAATTTTATTTTAATTTAGATTAAAATTGCTTTTTGAGATATTTAGAGTCTTGCATACTAAACATATTTCAAGATATTTTGATTGGTTTAAGAATAATTTTCATTTTTGAAACCGGATTGATTTTGTTTTTAAACTGTATGCTAGAGCAATCATGAGAAAGAAATATACGTAATTATTTACCAATGATGATTTCTGCTCTGATATATAATTTTCCAACTCTTCTGAGCATATTTAGAGAACTACACAAGACTCCAATATCCAAAAACAATAATAAACTCACAAAATAAGAGAATTTGATATATTTTCATGAGATTTTTCCTATGTATATAGATGAAAGGGTTAATGGAAAAGTTTATCTTTCTAATATTTACATTATTTTTTATAATGAAGAAAGTACCTTTTAAGAAAAAAGAAATGATCTTGTCTGTGTTTGCTTTTATCTATAAGATTGCTGAACTATGTTAAGCACATTCACAACCATTTTTAGTCGTAAAACTTTTCCTGAAATAGGAGCTATTCGCATATTTTTAACAGTTTTAGTTTAATATAAGTGAAGATTTACTCGACATACTTGATCAGTAAATATAATTATTTGATTTTTCTTATTCTTAACTATATTTCGAAAATTTTTATTTTTATAAAAATAATGTTTCTCCTGAAATTAATTCAGAAATGTAATTCTTTTACATTTTTTCATATTTTATTCGTAGTTTTTGGCCAACTATATTGTACTCTGTTTCTTTAAATAGTATGATTTAACAACTTTCTATGTGCTGTAAATACAATAGAAGATAAAAATGAAAAAGTGTTCTGAAAATCGTCGTATGAAGTGTTAAAAGAATGCCACAGCGTAGATACTTTATTTCGCTAGAAGACATGAAGTACGATTTTAGAATATGATAGAAGCATATATAAAGTTGAATAGTGTCGACACTTAACAATATAAGTTATCAAAGAAACAATAAGTCGCTCGTGTAATATATATATATATATATATATATATATATATATATATATATATATATATATATATATATATATATCGAATTTTCTAACAGATTCTCACCATCTAACGTAAGATATTTTCTTTAGCTTCATCTAACGTATTTTCTATTTGAATTACTATACTCGCAGAATGAGAAATACACACACCGTCGTTCAAAACGAAATGAATAATTGATCTCTCAGAATGAGTTGAATTACCCTTTTCCCGCTGACGATGCACGTGTTTTCTGTCCCCCTTCGAGGTAACTGCAAACAGTTGACAAATGAAATGTTTTGGTAGATTGTGACCTTGGCTTAAAGTAGATAATATCTAACACTTGTGTCTCTTTCCCATTATTTTCTCCTAAAAAATCGAAGGTCAACAGTTTTGGTTGAAAAACACTTCAAATTAGACACTCATTTTTAAGAATAAAATTATTGATTATGTTAAATATTGTTTTACAAAAATATTCCTCGTTTTCTTTCTCAACTTAAAAATTGAAGTTTGGTCATTAAAATTTTATATTTGTTTGTTTTTTTACCATTGCGGCAACGCAACACTAGCGGTTATTGAGTTAGAGGCACTTTCAAATTAATAAAAAATGCTCTATGATGGACAAATAGAAAGTAACAGTAGAAGAAAACTCTGATAAAAATATTGAATATTCCATATCATTTTTGATACAAATTATTGAAAAGTATTTTGTTAATACAACGTGAAAAAGCCTGTATCACATGAATACTTTTATTTATATAAATACTAATCTTTAACTTTTTTATAGCATAAAAAATGAGTTCTTAATCTCTGCAAATAAAGAAATTTTTCTTATAAGCTTCTTTTAAATAAAGGGAAAATTTTAATTTCAACCCTTTTTTGTTAAAACGCAGTTAGGATTAATATAAATTTTTCGATGAAATGAAATTATAAATGTAATAAGCAAAAAAAAAAATATTAACTACATCAATAGCTTTGCTTCTGCATTCTAACAAAACATTTTTGAGAAATTTTCTTTTACTATGAAATAAATTGTTCTAGCTGCATTTAATTTTTTTTAAATATATGGCTTTTCCGTGTTTATTGTCGAAAATTCACTAGTCTTGTCTAAATCTAAACAAAAAAGTAGCCAAATCTTTGATAAACAAATCCCTATAGGAATATTAAGTAGTTACTTAATGCTGGGTCCTGACTTGAGTGTGACAGATTTGATATATTTAAATAAAAATTCAAAAACCTTAATAGGCGTGAAAAGGGCTAAAAACTGAATTAACTTAAATAACAAAGGATTATGATACTCTGTTCAACTATGAATTAACAAGAAGGTGCATGCGTTATCTTCTGCTATACTTCTTAGCACTACAAGATGCGTGTAGGCAGTACTAATGCCACTCGAATATAAAAATAGCATTGCTCAATTTAGTCTGGTCCTGGAATATTTTCTCTTAATCCCTTTGTAAGAGCATATTGCCATAAACCATAATTTTAGAATTATGGATATTCTTCATTTTAATGATGCTGCTTCAATATCGATACTGGTATAAAGAATAGATATTACTATGGAAATTCTTTCAAGAACGATACGAAAATGCAGGCTTTATTATTTACGAAACGCTTATTAAATATAACGATAAAAACAACAAATACACAGTGAATTAACATTATTCCATTCCCTAATTACATATAACAACAAAGCTTCTGTTAGAACTCATGCCAAAAAGAAAAGGTGCTTTCTCAAGGCAAGTCAGCTATCTCAGCTCTTTCTTTGAACTAACTCACCGTTCCTCACACGTCGCTCTTTATATAGCTTGCATCTAAAGTGGGCCGGGCAAACGTAGAAACTACGCAAAGGTCCAGGCAAGTGTGGAAATTTCTCCAACATCCCGTAAGAACAAATCTTTAATTCTCAGCTTCTACTGCCTATTTTAGAGTGTAATAAAAGCCATTAGTGACCTCATTATGTCGCCAACACACCTACATGCCCAAATGTGTCAAATACAGCTATCTTCCATTGTAATTCCTCTTAGCACAGTCTCTTCTCGGTGACGCACGGTTACATTAAAAATAAATTTACACAATAAAAGTATTTACAAATATTTACAATATTTGCATCAGAATTTATATTTAATAACTAAAAAATCATAACAGAATTATTTCGCTTTAATTCTAAAAGGTATTAAGTATAATTGTATCGCTTTGAAAAATTATAATAGCCGCATGAACAAACTTTTAGCGAATAACTCTTTTTGCTCATTTAACATAAATAGGGCTATTCATTATATAATAACTAACCTCTTAAATATGATAGAATTAATAGTTTCTTTAATGAATAGATTAAGTGTTACATGTTTACCTATAACCTCATTTATTAATTGACTCGTTAAGGAATTTTTATACAATAGACAGTTTTTGGAAATTATCACTTTCTCTATCGTCTAAAAGGAAAGCGTTAATTTAAGATTTTGTTACAAACAAGAAAAATGATGCTAAAACAGATGACGTCATTTAGTGAACTTGGTGGATCTTCATCAAAGTCATTTGTCTTCGGTAAAAAGACATTATTAGCGCCCCAAAAAATTTCACAATGCCAAGAAAAACGCGCTTTGAGAAAAAAATTGGTAATTTTACATGTTGTTGTAAGATGCGATGTTTTATACTCTTTTTGTTATTAAATAAAGATGAAATATTGCATCGTGAATAAATGCCTAAATAAAATAGAGTCTACCCAATATGGGAAAAAATTATTCATGGAAGGAAAAAAAAATCCTGGGACATAGATAATGATAATAATACCTTTGTTTTATGCTCCTGTGATAATAAGCGCTTTCGGTTTCATTGTTAGTTGTTGTGTCCTTGAGTACGGTTCTCAATATTCGATTATTAATTTTTTTTCTATTTTAGCATGATTTACAAGATTCGCATTTGCTCTGAAGTTGGCCTCGTAAAATGTTAAAAAACTATAGTTTTTTTTTTTTTGTATTTTATAAATTTTGCAGATCAACTTTGGAAATACTGCTTCAACTATAACATTACATATGTAATAGTTGTTGCAACATAACATTTTTAATAGTAATTTACTATACTTTTTGTAAATTTCTTCTAGGGGCTCTGCACTGAAAATGAATTTGTTTGAATTATAGCAAGTAAGGTTCAGAGCTATTATTAATGCTAATCAATTCTAAGTAATGCTAAATAAAGATTCGAAAAAATTTCCGAATTTATTTTACAATCTGAGTAATTTTTGGCTGGTCAGTTCTAAAAAATGATGTAGCATCATAAGAAGCTAATCTAGAAATCTCAATCATCAGGAAGAATTATGGCAGAGTATCATATGAAATCCGAGGTCTTAATAAGTTGTTAGAAAAAATAATTCTACTAAACGAGTGGAAACTGTAGAATTTTTAATAATAACAATAGAATTGGTAATTACAAAAAAATATATATTCTACCTTTTTTCGCCAAAACGAGAAACTTTGTTTAAAGCAAAAATCTTTCAAGTTTAGAGGCTTATCAAATTGGTTTAACCTTTTGAAGATATCTTCAGTTATATATTATCTAGTTCATGAAATAAAAAATAACTTGCATTTCTATCCATTCTCTACGTATCGACTTTCAACTAATGAAAAATACAGAATTTTCATTTTTTTACACTGTGAATACCTATAACAACTATAAAATATTTCACAATAGATTTAATAATTAATCTCTTGTTTCAATAACTGCAAAACATATTAAGAAATTACTATACATAATTTGAATTTAAAAAATATATATCAGATTTTAATTTATGAAGTTTTTTATAAGAATATTCTATTATATTTTATATTTTAGATAACAGCATCTAAAGATCTAAAATAGCATTAAGAAACACATAAATACAAATCTAAATATCATTGTAACTTCCCAAAACCAATTCAGAAACAAAATTCTAAATTTAAAAAAATGCTATAAATAAACATAATCACACATTTAGTTGATGTGTGAACATGTTTATTCAAAATTGTTTTTAAAATTTAGAGTTTCGTAACAAATTTGACCATTCAACGTAATCTCCTACCTTAAGAGAGATCATTTATTAAATATATAGAATAGATGAAAGTCTATTAACCCCTTAACTGGTTTATTTTCCTTACTATCTAATAAGATGATGCCTTCTATTTTGGGAATATTTTCTTATTTTGATTCAAATGGAAATCCATCGAATACTTGGCTTTTCTACGTATTCGAAGTCATGTTACTATTGAATTATAATTTTTATGAATGATTTATTTTTTGTTTACAGCTATCAAAATTCGATAAATCGATGCATGTACGGCGTACGGGCAAACCGATTAAGGGGTTAAAATAACATTGATTTAATGCATGCCCCAATTTGATGTTTTAACAGTATGTTGTTAAAAGAATCATAAACCATTAACTTATGGATAAGATATTTCCCAACTCAAATATTCCTATTTAGTTTCCATTGATTTTTGAATGAAGGCTAAATATTGAAAGAATGAATTCAATTTCACATGTTGCTATTATTTATTATAGTAAATATGGAGTTGTTTATGAAGTTATAACAGAAAAAGTGGTTATGCACAATACATATAATTCAAAAAGTTTTTTCACCACAATTTTTTTAAAACGCACAAAAATATCGCAAACTATGCAAGTTAACATGAATACACAGTACTATAAGAAATATAAAATAACATGATTAGAACAACATTTGATATGAACAAAAGTTATTTTTTAAAATATAATCGTATGGAAAAAAAATATGCGACTTCAACACTTAACAGATAAATTAAAATATTTTCGTGTGAGATACTGATAATTACAAGCTTAGGCTTAGCAAAAAAAATCAGATTTCTTTAACTTTAACTCCGGAAGAAAGAAATAAGAATTTTCAAGGAAATTTCCTGGATACAGAATGAAAAACATTTCCTGGTGAAATAAAAACTAAAAGAGTAAAACAGTAAATACCACTTGTGATTTATTATTCATACTTTTGTTTCTTTTTTACAAAGATGTGGATTTTTTTCCCATCCTGGAACCCATTGAAGGTAGGATATTATTCTGTTTATTTCATTCTTTCTTTTCTTGCCTAGAATCAACAGCAAAGACTTTCACAACTTATCTGAAGCCAAACCTTGGCACCGGACCAAAATCGGCTGAATAGCTCTATGAGTTTTTATTTCCTTCCTGCGCATAAACAAATCAGAACAGGATTCTGAATTGAGATGTATCAACTGCATATATTCGAGATACATCAATTACTTATATTAAATAAAATATAACTTTTGGATACGAAATGAAAAGTAGTAGGAGTTCATGATTGAGTTTAACAAGTTTCATATTAATCTCTTAAAAAATTTAATTTTCTTGAAAACCCTATTGAATTTATTCAAAAAAAATATGAAAACTGAAATACATATAATTTTGATAAGATTCCTTATGCTAAATATTCATGTATTAATAATCCTATAGTGTTTTAAGAGAAATTATTGAAATAAAAATAAATTTTCCCATTCCCTGAATAAATATATCTTAACACTTAACACCACACCACACCTCCGTTTCTAGGGCTCAAATGGTCCCTTTCCGGTTTGGTATAGATGAAGGTGGACTTTATTAAAAACCAAAAAAAAGTAGCTGTTACATTGTTGGAAAGAAACATATAAGAGACAAAATACACAGACACATAACAATAAGTGATAAAAATTAGAGTGAAGAAGGCCTGGAGTACAACAAAATGGATGAATGAATATCATAATGTACAGTATGGATTAAAATATGAGGGAATTAAAAAAATTAGTAACTTGAAGGGTTAAAAGGATTTATTATAAAAATTCGTGATATTAATTGATACTCAAAAACTGATGAGCGTAATCGAGCCGTAACAGTTCTCCATGATCAATTAGAAATCTAATTATGTTTACGATTCTTTTTTGGAAGATGAATTACTAAGAACTCTTTTAAACCAAAGACTATCCAATAAACCCAATTTTTCTTCTAAATATATAAAAGAATACCTTTACTACTAATAAAAATGGGTACTTACGTATTATACCTTTTTTGCCAAAGATTTAGTGACTCATTGGCGACGGATTTAAATTTGGCTATAATGATCAACCGTGAACTACCGTTGTTGGGTTGCCTATAATTGCCGGTTTAGCAACTCATTGGCGGCGACTTCAAATTTTGCTATAAAGTTGGACGGTATAATACATAAATGAATGTCAGTTTTTAGTCGCTCTACAGTCCAAGCTTTTCTGTTTAAGGTATCTCTAGCTACGAAAGCAAATTTTTAAAAATTCTCGCTAATAATCTATTTCAGTTCCTTTTCTGCGTCAATGTGTTGCCAAAAGAAATGAAAAATATTGATCATGAAAATTTGTACCAATTAAATTTCTGTCAGTAATTATGAATTTTCGTAAAATAAATTGGGCACATATATACATTGGGAAATTTCAATGTTCACATCGGGGCAATTTATCTTTTAACTTTTAATTAGTAAAAAATTAATCTAAATTTTGAAGGTTTTTTACGATAATATCCAAAAACATGGAAGCCCAAAAGAGATTTTCATGCAAATTTAAAATTCAAAACGTTTTCCTTTCAATAACTAATTATTTATGTACGAGTGTTGAATGTTAAAGAAATTTTGTACAATCTTTTTTCTGCGCTAACAATTACAAAATTACTCATATCAGTGACATTTTTACTACATATTACGAACTCAATTAACAGCAAAATTGTACTAATTTTATGTTCTCGAACACACGAAATATGTAAAAAGAAATCATTATGATTGTCGAAGACTTAGAGCTTCAGATTCCGACGTATATCCACGCTCTATATCTGTATTTGAAAACTCCAGAGCAGTTCGAAAAATTCATTTGTGGATAAGTATCTCATTATTTGTCTGTGAACACGAAAATTCAAAAAAATTGTAGTTTCTATAGAGGAAATTTGATGTATGGTTTCTACATCAAATTGGTCAATTTCTGTTACATTTTGAATGAAATCCATTCACAGAAAATCTGTGTTTCTGGCTATTTTTCTTTCCTTTAAAAATTCTAAACTTTTTTCAGAGTTTAATTCTAAAAAAGATTTCTTTTAAGCAATGGTTTACGAAATTGGATGAAAGATTAATTTTTGTCCTTGGTTCAGATTTAACGGTGCGAAGTTTCCTAGCCTTCATTTTTCAACAGAAGATACTTGACATTCTATCTCCATAAGTCGATTGCAGAAATTGCTATTGGAACTGTTTCAATAAAAGTATAAACATGGACAAAAAAATACTAGAATTATTGATTTCCTTCCGATGAAAGATAAGGACAGTAAACAAATGTGGAAACGACTTCTTCAATTTAAAAAGTAAATTGAAAATGATATTATTTTTCGCGCTTTTATCAAACACTTGGAGTTAAAAAAAATAGAGGACCACATTGAAGTAGAAATTTCGAAGTGTGTAAAGAATACTGATTTAAAATCTTTGACATCATTTCATGTGAAGATGAAAAATTTGAACATTTTATTGAGAACAAGTAATATAAAAAAACAATTTTTTTAAAATAAATTCCTACTTAGGTTAGAAAGAAATTACAATTAATATAATTAATTAATATAACAATCAATATAATTAACAATTAATATATTGTAACAATTAATATAATTTAATAATTACAATTAATATAAATATATATAAATATGGCAGAATCGCAATATTAAGCTGCAAAATTGAAAGCGAATTCCCTGGTAAAATACTATTCTCTTTTCTATATATGGCGTTCGAACTCGCAGCCCAAGGTATGCGAATCTAAAGCCATACTAACCAGACAACCGAGGCCTAAAAATTACAATTACTACACATAATTTATAAAAAATTATACTAGCTATACTAGATACTAAATATTTTCGACGCCAATTGAAGATTCAAAACCAAGTGTGGCGTCGCAAAATGCGTGATTTTTCTACACCAGTTGGTTTAATTCGAAAATACGTCAAAATGAATCGGAAAAATCGATAAATTAACGATGCTTAATTTTAATTTCAAACATAATTAAAATAAACAGAATTGTTTAAAATAATCGTCCGAAAACATGCTAAGCCTAATCACATTAGTGTGGGGGGAAAACAAATTGAATTCATTACTTATTTGGCGGTGGAGAAATGAAGAATTTTAGCGAGAAATTTAAGTAATAAAAAATTAATGAATTAATATTTGAAATAAACTGTAAAAATCAAATGTCATAACTTAAATATTTTTAAAAATTTACTTGAACTTGATTGGATGAATAAAAAGTATTTTATTAATGATTGAAAATTTGATCAAGATATATATAAAGAGAGAGAGAGAGAATCAATAGTAGGAATTAAAAAATAAAGTTTAAAGAATTCTGTATTAAAAATTATTGCGATATCTTTATTACATGGTAAAATTCTTTGATATTTCCAAAAAAATTTCATACCTTATCAATAAAACTCTTTAGAGTCGTTTTCAGTATTCAGGAAACTATCATTTAAAATACGTAATAAGGAGATAGATCTCTAGTGAAGTCTTATTCTACCTATTTGGTTGCTTTTTAATAGTTATTAGTTGTTTTGCGTGAAAATTGTGGATTTCTGATTGATCTTTACTATAGACTTATGCATTTTATGTATGTTTGGGTTATTTTGCTTCTTGTTTTTCGTATCTTTTGGTCTAATAAAAAGTGGTTATTGAGTTTGTTTAACTTCTTTCAGTATACACCCAATTAAACAATACAAGGTATTAAAATTCTGAAACTAGCAAGTTTGTTACAATATAATGTTATTTTGAATTTAAAAAATCAAAACAAGAATTTCTTGCCCCTATTTATAGCTAACAGAATTCATCTTTTTCTGCTTCGAAAAATATAGAGAAAAGTAACTTAATCATGGCATTTAAAAGTTCATAAATTGCAATTAAATACTTAATTCTATACATAGATTACATCCTTAATTTTATACATAGATTACATTCTTAATTCTATACATAAATTACATTCTTAATTCTATACATAGATTATGTACTTTTAGAGCATTTTTTCTTTTAAAGATACTTTCTTTTAAATGAAATCATGATAGATAATCTAACCATACTTATAATAAAGATAAATCTATGAATATGTGGGTGCGTGGGTGTGGGTGTGTCGGCGCTTTACAATTACCAAATTTAGCACTTGCATACCTTGGATGCCAAATATGTTCACCTATGAGTGATTTTTTCGAATTTTTTTAATTATAATTTTATTTATAATTCAGTGAAATTTTGTCCTTTTTTCGCTATAACTTCCAAACATATTTCGACACAAAAATGATTTTTAAATTAAATTGAAGTTTAAACAATTATCTTTTTAAACAATTAAAATTAAATTTTTATTTTTAATGAATTTTTAAATAAATATTTAACCATATTTTCCAACAATCTATTTCAAATAAATTTTAATCTGCTCGAGAATGAAAAAAAATTAGTTTTATTCAACGTGTTGCTATTACATTGATAAAATCTCATTACATTCACGAATAATGGTCATGTTTTAGATAATTTTGGTGACGAATTTGCCAACTCTGGTGGAAAAAATGAAGCTTTTAGAAACTATTAGAATTTCGAAGTCATCCATATTCGGAAAGAAAATTGGATATCCTTTTAGAAGTTTCATTACTCTAGAAACTGCAAAAGCCTGGAGAATGAGGTCATAATTGGTAGTATTATTCGAGTCTATGGAGAATAGCAGAATTTCACCATGTGCTATTCAATTAATTTCTACTCATAAATACGCTTCAATTGTTACGTATTTTTATGTAGAAACAAAATACTATTAGAATTTTGAAGTTATCCATATCAGGAATAAAAATTGGATAAACTTTTAGAAGTTTCATTATTTTAGAAACTGCAAAAGCCTAGAGAATGAGGTCATAATCGGTAGTATTATTCGAGTTTATGGAGAATAGCAGAATTTCACCATGTGGTATTTAAATAATTTTTACTCATAAATAAGCTTCGATTGTTAGGTATTTTTATGTAGAATAAAAATACTAAGTTCTTACTGACTATTTTTTAGCTACAGCCAGTCAACCAGCCATCCCATTACCGCTGTAATAAGTCGTATAAACAGAACTTATTGTGACTGTTTGTCATGCTCATTCACTATTTAACTGCTCTGGCATTCAATTCCCCGCTCTGACAGTCCCTTTGGAGAGGTATGACCTCTCTCCTTCCTCTGGGGACACATTATATTGAAATAATCATGTGTCTGTTATTACTTTCTGTCTTGATGCTTTTTTCCCACTACAGTTGTCCCCAGTGGACTTACTGAGTATGTTGAACGTTTCAGAACCACAGACAAATTCTGAATATCTCCCTGAAACAATATTGTACTGAAATTAAAGTTTTTAAATTGAAATGTGGCTTAGAACTTCATTAACTAAACATAAATTTCAAACTTGTGAAATTTATGGTAGAAATGTAAGATATGGCTATAATATACCAAACATATCAAATTGAAATTATTGAAATTTTACAAGGGGGGAAACTTTGCCAAAATTATTTGCAATTAGATACTATCATTTAATAGCTTAGTATAAATATTGTCACGAAGACTGAATTAATGACAAGGATAGTAAGAAACAATTGCGTTTATTAGCACCAATCAACTTGCTCGAGAACATAATAAAAAACTGAGCCGAACTCAGCTTTTATGCATCTGGAGAACATTCGAGAATCAGCTCGCTGGAGTAGTAAAGAATTCTCTAGAATTATCTTGATTTTAAAGA
Organism: Argiope argentata; assembly: GCA_026289955.1. Lineage (NCBI taxonomy): Eukaryota > Metazoa > Arthropoda > Arachnida > Araneae > Araneidae > Argiope > Argiope argentata. Next base: position 350,025 of record JAOUZG010030345.1, on the reverse strand, counting down.
AATAATAAGAGCAATTTTAAATTTAAAATCCAGTCTTTGGATAAAATGCGCTGGCCGGGAATCGAACCAGGGACCAACGGACTTACAGTCCAATGCTCTGCCAATCTAGTTATAGTGAATCACTTTTCTTTTTGAGGCATTATTGTTACTTAATTAAATGAGAATAAAGAGTATTGGTACATCAATAAAAAGTTAAGCAAGAATACAATTTTATTTAAAACTCATAGAATGAAATTTTTAATTAAAGGTTTCTGCTTAGAATCAAAAAATGCAATCCACTTACCACTTTAAAATTATTTTTTGTAATTCCTTTGTTAGATTTCTAAACACTATAATAAACCATATATCTTTTCGTAATTTTAAAAAAATCATTATATTTGATATCAAACTATGAAATATTTCTCTATATGTGTATGCATTTTATTATAAAGTAGTTGAAATCATCTAAATGAAAACCTCAACGGCATTTCTTATAAAAGGGCCATAAAATTCCACTTATGAATATTTAAAAAAACCAATCCCATCTCATTATGAATATAAAAGACTGTAATTAAAATCCTTTTCGTTTTTATACTTGAATACATTAATATTATAAAGTAATTATCTTTCTTTTTCTGAAACTTTCATACATTTTTGAGAGGCAAAATGTATTAATATCGGATTTTAATTTAATCTATAGTTTCATTTCCAAATATTTTAATACAGTATGAATTGCTTTTCAGAATTCAAAAATTTTTCATATATATGATAAAATCTTTATTCCGAGTAAAGGATAAAAAATGCCTTTTCTTACGAGCATCTTACTAATGAATTATCCAGTCAAATAAATGAGAAGGCTGGATATTTGAGCTTATTAAACTAATGAGAAAAAAATGAAACTGTCTCGCTCCGACATTTTTCTTAATGAGATTCTATTATGATCCTTTCAGACTTAGAGCTATACCACGGATTATTTTCAAATTCTGAAAGCTTGAGCAACAATTTTATTTTTTCGTGAAGGTAAAATGATTATACTCTATATTACGTTTAAGTGAATATAAAATTGATGATAATTCTGATTCATCTTGTACCAATATATTTAGTTAAGTCCATTAATAAGAAGTTTTATACAAAGGGAAAGCGTTTTGCATTCTGTAATAGTTGTATAGAGGAGAATCTTATTATCTAATTATTGGATCATATTAGATAATAGGTTAAATCTTTCAGTGAAAACAGAGCTACATCTATATGAAAAACTTCTAGCAGAAAGCTAAACTATAGAAAAAGAAATATATAGAAAGAAATTCTTTGCTAAATTGTTTGTTGATTTACCAGTTCTCTGAAATGATAACTAAGAACATAGTATAAAAGGTGGTCTTTTATCTAATTAACATACTCCTTGTTTTCGCCATGATTAATCATTTTTAAATCATAATTATTTTAATCATATTTCATCTAAATAGGAGGAAAGGGGCGAGAAAATACATTTTGTATCTAAAATATTGTGTCGCTAACCTTATATGCCAGATAACATATACGATACTGAAGTCGACTTTTGTATTATGGTCATGTTACTCAGCTACAGGATTTAGCATCATGGATCCGTATCGAGACCTTCAGTCGCTACATTGGTGACTTTGACAACGCAACAGTCGTCTCGCCATCTACCCACAGCAAAATCGTCAGACTAACTTGAGGTGGCAAGCAAGCAAACAAAAAAAAATCGTCACTCACTCGACGTATCAACGAATTCACACATTCGCCATAACGCTTGGCACTTTCAAACTACTAGTGGGGGACTAGACCGACTCACTAGTGGGGGAATACTACGGCGCTAGCCTTATAATCCAGATAACATCTACAATCCGAAGTCGACTTTTGTATTATTGTCATGTTACTCGGCTACTGGTCCTAGCGTTTGTATCGCTACTTTCACTCGTGACAATATCTTGATGACATGACAGCGCAACTTAATGACGTCACATTCAACTGAGGTGCAACCTACAATTCATTCCCAATCTGTATTTGAATCTTAATTGTCATTCACTGTAACAGAGTGTCACTAAACTGAGCTTATTTCATGAATTGAAAAATCATTTAAAAATCCACTATGACGTACGTGACATGCAACAGACAAGTAATATAAAAAATTAAGAAATTCCTACTTAATTCAACAAAGAAATTTTTACTTTAGTTGCTTTTTATTAAATAATTACAATTACTATAAATAATTTATCAAAAAATGATATTTGGTCAAAACAGAATCAAGTTGTATCCGTTGAAAATAAATCAGAACAAATTCAAAACAAGATCAATTTTCGTTGAATTTGCAGCGGCAATTGAAACAACGGAAATGCATGAACACCAGTTGGGGTGACACAATGCAGATTAGAAATTTTTAATTTTCTTCATTCTGCATTATTCAAATTCGAAAATATTTCAAAAAGAATCCGAAAAATCAATTCATTTACAATGTTTAATTTTAAATGCATTAAACATTAAGAAAAAAATCGTTTAAAATAATTGGCCAAAAACATGTTAAGCCTAACCTCATTAGCGTAGGGAGGGAAACAAACTGAAATTGTCATTTATTTAGCCATGAGGAAATGAAGATTTTCGGTGACAAAGTCAGTTTTTAATTATTTAATAAAAAATTAATGAAATAATGTTTGAAAAAAATGTATTAACATTAAATTCCATTCACTACACGTTTTAAAATAATTACTTGATCTTAAATGGATGAATAAAAAGTATTTTATTAATGAATGAAAATTTAAACAAGATATATATTGGAAGAGTGTGATCTAATAGCAAGATTTGAAAAATTGGCGATTGAAAAAAAATTTTACCTTATTTTTTTAGATTGCTTGATGAATGTGACAGGCAATTATAGTTTCTTATATGCTCATTTGACCAATCATCTGTTGAAATTAGAGCCAATTTAGCATGGCCTTAATATCGTCAATAATGCCAAATCACTAAGGTCAAAGAATAAGAGGGTTAGTAAATTAAACCGTCAATATAAGATAATACATTTTTCTACTGAAAGTCTACTAAAATCAGTATTGATACGCTTGATTGTTTGGTTTTTTTCATATTGGTATAAAAATCTAGGTGCATTGAAAAATAAATTTGTCCAATCTTCTGACAATACAATTCATACAATCATACAAAATAATTTATTTTCAATCTCAGTTTGAAAATTATAAATGTTGTCTTCTCATATATATATAGATATAGATATAGATATAATCTTTTAAAACAAAAAAAACAAGAATATCAATAATAATTTATTCAGTACACACTATTTTTTATTAATCTATATTTAAACTAGATATTAATCTAACTAATTCCTCTTTACATACAACGCTTAGAGATCCGTTCAAATCTTTCTACGGTGAAACGCATATCATTTGTATACAACATTAAAGACCTCTGTTGGCCAAAGGGCATTGAATAATTGAGAGGCAATTTCCTCCTTGCTCGAGGTGGAATGGTTAAGATATAATAGTCGTGAATTATTCGATCATTTATGTCTAAATAATTTAACAATTGGAAGAGAAAGCTCTAAGTAAATCTATCGAACTCGTTATTCGATTACGTAAATGCGAATAGAATCGTATAGACAACTAAATAATAATCTTAGAAAAACAAGAATAACCAAAATTATTTAGAATACTTATAAAAAAAGAATGTAACAGTCTGATAACCGGTATGTAATTAATCGGTAGCTATGTTTAAAAATAGAAAACAAAATTTCTATAGTTTAGAACTTATATAAATGAACTATTTGTGTAAATTTATGGCTGTACGATAAAATTTGAATAATTAGTAAACTGATTTATTTCATTCCTTTTTAGAAAAATTCACGCAAATCAGAAAAACAAGAGATAAAACTTGTTAGGATTCAATGTTGTATTAAAATTACCTCCTTATGTAAACAGAAAAGAAAAAACCCCACTCTTTTCGAAATGCACCCTTGATTTATTTTTTTTATTTTGCAGCAGCGAAAGTTTACTCTCCTATCTTATTTTTGAAACAAATTTCTGTAAAGAAAGAACTAAAAGTATTGAAGATATCGTTTACTCATTAACTATTTCGATGCTCACAAAAGTAGCTTTTAGAATGACCCATCAAACAAATGTATATTATGATGACAATATTAGCAAGTTTGAACAACCATTATAATGTCGACATATTTTTTCTATCTTTATTTAAAGCTTTAAAAAAGTTCTTCGTTGGTTCTATTTTCTGATTTCTTAGATTACTCTTAAATGGAAAACACTGTGAAGATTGTATTTTAATTAATAACACGCAAACTCATTTATCAGAAATAGTGCGGGAAAGTTTCGGAGAGAATACTCCGAATCGCTAAAACATTATTTCTGATTTTCTTCAAAACATTTCACTTCAAAAATCAGCACTTTGATAAATGATTCACTTAGGAAATAAAATTTCTATTTTATTGTTTCTAAACTATCATTAAGCATGTATTTTTCCCATTCAAAAGGATCTCCTTAGGTTCAAAGCTTTAAAAGGCCTCACTTTTTATTCTTTATAAAAATAAAAGATATGTTTCATATTTCCAAATTTAATTCCTTTAAAATTGCTTTTCTATTTCTGTCACTTGTCTGAAAAGCAGATATAAATGATAACTCTTGAATTCAAACGTTACATAGATTTGTGAAAACTACCTGCAAAACGAATTCTACTAACCAAAATAAAATGTGAAAATTATTTTCGCATTTTATTTTTAAAGTTTAATGAATCAAATCGCAATTTACTTTCTACTCAAAAATCAATTGACATTTTTTGTGTTAGCAATTATAACAAGAACGCATAAGAAGGGATTATTGTTATTTTAGAAATTATTTGTTATTGTTCTTTGTTCCTTTGAAAAAAATTCCAAACATTTGGTTTTTAAAGTTGGAATTATTCTCCGAAATTGGATTCAAAATATGGGGCTTCTACAGATATTTAGCGTCTCAGAATCCATTGCAGTAGTGTTTAAATATGGTCAAAAGTATATATCTCAACAATTAATAAAGTTTTTTTTTACTTTTCCGTTCTGTGTTCTTTCAAGAGGTAAATAATACTTATCTTCCCTTTGTTTAAGCATGTATTAAATAGAAATGAATGGTAAACAATATATGTAACAAAATCAGTAAAGTACCTAGCAATCCGTTTTTTATATCCAAGAATTATATATCCCAGGATGGAATAAACTTAGAATTTCTTGTTAATGTTTATTATTATTTTTATTATTATTGAAATAATACTACTTAATACAAAATTAATATCTTGACTATGGTTAACGAACTAGAAAGGGGTGTAATCTTTTCACATGTTTTTTTTTAATTATTATTTTCATGTCAGAACATGATGTTGATTTGGCAATGAGGTTTGTGGCTTAGACAAAAATTTGTAAACAAAAAATAAAAATATCCGTTGGCGAAAAATAAAAAATTTTACTATCTCCGTGAGAATCTAAAAAAACCATTTTTTAATAACGCGATGCCATCCTAATTACAAAAGCTCTGATTTAAAAAAAATAAGTTATTATATGAAATGAAATAAATAGGAAATCTGATATTTTTTAAACAATAAATGTGAGACAAAATTCTTTTTATGATAGTTTGCAACACAAAAATTAATAATTCAATGAAACAGTTAAAATGAATAACAATATAATTTAATTTGCACTAGCGCGTGGTGTTTGGCCGTTCAAGAAATGATGTTCTGACTTGATACATTGAAATGTGCATAACAGATTTCATTTTAATATTTTTATTTTATTATTTTTTAAAGTAAACTTTCGTTTTATTAAACTACCTGGAGTAGTCTTTTTAAAACTTTCTAGTATATTAAATACTAAATATACTTGTTTATTAAAAAGTTGGGGAAAAGTTTATTAGCCTGCTCTCTTAGTTACAAAAATGTGACATAAAACTGAAAATGCAGTCACAAAACCACATGTCAATTTTCAGGTATTTAACTTACAATATAATAGATGATCATTATTTTTACGGATTATCTCAAAATTTAATTTGTATATAGACTTTAAACAATAAATATGTGCACCAAATAACTTAAACTATATTCCTTTTTTTGTTGTGAATAATGGTACTTGCCGTGGACAAGTTTCAGCTGATACGATTAGCAGATTTTAAGCCGGCGATAAAAGCCACTTGTTTTACAAGTAGCGCCATCTAGGGCCAAGAGTACGCCTTAGCTACACACACGTCACAATCCTTTTTAGGGGGCGGACTACATTCATGCAAATACATTCATACATCTCAGATCGTAATTTAGACCTTGAACAGAGAACGATCACCTCCAGTGCTATTACTCTTGATATGGAGGAGTTTGCGACCACGAACACATTTAACGAGTGCCAATCACCACACACTCGGGGAATCTTTTGGCCGGTGAGCTTCGAACCCGTGACATAAGGAGTACGAGTGAAACGCTCTATAAACCAGCTATCCCGGCTCATGTTCCTTTTGTAACTCTCATGATAACTCTCCAAAAAGAAAAACAGTCGGGCAGACAGACATCATAACACAAAAGTGATTTTCGGACTCAGAACGTGATTTCCATCCAAATATCGCATTCGAAGTTCTTGGTTTCGTGTGCTAGAAAGTAAAAATAAAACATGGGTTTAAAGTTACAGAAATTTATGATTGTCTTATCAATTTTCAATGATAAGACAATTTGGTGTCTCAATGATAAGACAATTTGGTTGTCTCAAATTATCAATTGAAAAAATATCAGGTATCAAGTAAAAACAACAAACATAAAGCGAAAAGCAAACGGGAAAAGTAATCTTAACATAGCTAAAAATAGAATTGGAATAGCAGACATTCTTAAAAGAGAACTGTAAATGTCAGAATAGGGAATCTTGGACCAAAGAAACCAAAAAGTATGTTAAGGTACCCTTGAGATGTGTTAACCATCTTTACCAAAAACAAATAACCCGCTGGGAATATATATCGGCCAACTAGTCTTGAAATGTTGGCGTCTCGCTCGCATAAATAAAGTAAATTTCAGAGAAGAGATTCCAAGATTATTCAATTTGGGAAACGAAATAAAGGGTTATTTATTCAATAATTTATGATGAGATTGAACATGCTACATTATCTGATCAAATATTATCTGATTAGTATTTCGTTATATCTCGCAAATGATCGGAAGTAATAAAAGATAAGAGACATTCTTTAAGAATCTTTCTACATGAGACTTTTTTTGTACATTACGGCAGTTTTGTCACTGAACTAAAAAGAATAAAACTAAATAGATTAAATTTGCTGATTATGAATAAAATATATTCTATTAAGAGGGAATAACCAAAATTTAAGGAAATATTTTTGATTAGATATGCTTTAAAAGGACTTTTAGTATTATTATTTAAAAAATGTTTTCTAAGCTTTTATTATCATGGGATATTTTTTAAGTCTCTCAAAGTGAAGCCTTTTTGTAATTATACTTTTATTGATTTATTATTTCTTCATTATTGTTACTATATATTTAAAATGTTAATAGTAAAATTTAATTATAAGAACGAAGAAAAATTTTTTATATCAACTGTTTACTATATTTCATGTGTTTTATGTGCTCATAAAACATTTGTGATTTTGTACCTCTCTGAAGATCTAAGCTGTAAATTTCGCGAAAAGGTCGATTCAGTACAGAAAATATATGAAATGTTGTTGTTACTTAAATTTATAATATATAAATATAGTTATATAAATTTTTACTATGTGTGTTTTATGTACTTTTATAACATTTGTGATTTCGTACCTCTCTGAGGATATAAACTTTAAATTTCGCAAAAAGGTCGATTCAGTACAGAAAATATATGAAATGTTGTTGTTACTTATGGCACTTTTCGTGGACAAGCCATATACAGCAGCAGCGAAAGGAGCGTCTCTTGTTTTTGAAGTAGCGCCAACTAGGGCCAAGAGTACGACTTAGCTACCCACTCACCACATTTGCTTGCACATTCACACATCTCACACATAGCACACAGAGGAACAACCATGCCCAAACCGGGACTCCCAGTACACGAGGATGACGCGCTACGTCTGTGCCAGAAACCCGGCATGAAGTGTTAAATATGTGAATAAAAAATTGTCTTCAAAAAATATCAAACATTTTTGGTCCTTCAAAATTAGTTTCACCACAAATCCAAGTGTAAAATATGCCGTTCTTGAAACAGAAAAGATTAAGAAAGATAATATTTTGAAGCGAGCTTATAGAAATTCTGGAAGGTCTGAACTCCATCATGTTGCTATCACAGTTCAAAGATATCTGGATATTTACGGACAATAGAAGTGCTGCCCGATTGGCATAATGTGAGGGACAGTACTAGTGCAGGGGTACTCAAAAACCTAACAGTTTGGCTAGAGCTAGTGCTGGCATGACCATTATGCCTGCCGCTTCTCTCACTTACATGGAAACAAGGCTGTTTTCTATTTACAAGGCTACAAAAAAGTTTCGCCAGTGCACCCATGCTATCAGAGAAAGCTCCCGGTGGCTCTCTGTTTCGGGACATTACTAAACGAGATCAAACTGCTCTTGCCCGTTTCCTTAGTGACTATCTGCTATCAATGATTTTGATCGGGGGTCAGAAAGGTTAGAACTTTAAAATATGTTGTTTGTTATCGTTGTTACTTATGACACGTGCCATATTGGACAAACCCTCCACTGATACAGCAGCAGATTAAAGCCGAAAGGAGCGTGTCTTGTTTTTGAAATAGTGCCAACAATGGCCGAGAGTACGAGTCACTCACCACATTCGCTTACATGACCCCTTTTTTGCAAGGGGTCACATTCACACATCTCACAGGTAGCACACAGAAGAACAACCATGCCTCAACCGGGACTCGAACCCAGGAGTTCCAGAACACGAGGAAGACACTTGTCTTATCTTGTCTGGGCTTACCAGGCAGATGCTGGTGCATAATCCCCTTTTGATACTGAATCTCCTCAAGGTGAATGAGTTCATGGACCTGATTTAACTATGCTGATCACGGGAATGAGAAACAGCAACATAAAGAAAGATAATAAGGAATTATCAGTATCCATAAAATGGCTCGATATTTTCTAAATAATTAAATTGTATATATATTATACAAATTCTTGGTCTTTAATCGTGCCTTGAAATTCTGAATAAATTAAGATATCTTACTTCTTTAAATTACAAGAATTCAAAGCAAAATAAAAATATTTTTCGCTATCTAATTTCTTTTCTTCAAATTTTTTTCACATTTTAGATTTATATTTTACTTATTGGTTATTTTTATTGCATATATATATATATATATATATATATATATATATATATATATATATACTGAAGTCACAAGTCATGGGATGACTGTTAATATCGTGTCAGTCCTCCTTTTGCCCGGTGAAGTGCAACAACTCGACGTGTCATGGAGTCAACAAGTCGTTAGAAGTCCTCTGCAGGAATATTGAGCCATGCTGTCTGTATAGACATCCATAATTGTGAAAGTGTGGATGGTGGAACGAACGGACCTTTCGATGATGTCCCATAAATGCTCGATGGGATTCCTATCGGGCGATCTAGGTAGCCAGATCATGCTCTGGAATTGTCCGGAATTTTCTTGAAACCAATCGCGAACAGTTCTGGCCCGGTGACATGGCGCATTGCCATCCATAAAAATCCCATCGTTGTGTGGGTACATGAAGTCTATGAATGGCTGCAAGTGATCAGCAAGCCGCTGAACATAACCATTTCCAGTCAATGATCGGTTCAGTTGCACCAGAGGGCCGAGTCCATGCAATGTAAAAACAGCCCACACCATAATGCAG
>JAOUZG010030345.1:310841-323859 GCA_026289955.1 Argiope argentata | reverse complement strand
ATATATATATATATATATATATATATATATATATATATATAGCAACGCAATATTTTTTCCAGAAATATTTAACCATTTTCTTTACCACAATATTGTATTTTTAATGAGTAATAAATGCGGAAAAAGAGCAAATTTTTCTATATTTAGATGTAAATTCCATTTAAGAATTACATGTGTTTTCTGTAAACACGTTACATTTGCTTGGAAATTAAATATTTTCATTTTGGTGGATATATTAAATATTTTTTTTATTACTTCAATTATCATTCGCCTCATTCGTCTACATCAAAATTTAAAAGGACATAACAAAAGGACATAAAGTTAAAGCATTAAATAAAAGTATCAGCAAAACCCTAATCATCCTTAAAATTAAAACAGTATTCGAAAGTGAAACTTTACGTAACTATACTTATTAATTAAATATATAGTTATAATAATTGTTATAAAATCGCATTAATGAAGTATTTTGCTCCTATTTCTAACCATATTAAGCGCTAATAAATTGTGGAAAATATTTTATGAGCATTTATAACTTGGCCTAATTGATATTCGGAAATTCTAAAGAGCTGCTGATAATTTTATTGCAAAAGCTATTGTGAATTTTATATATCCATAACAACTAATAGATAAAATATAATGAACTGTATTAGATCATATGATCAATTCTGTTCAAACGATGTACCAACAACTTCACAGAATATAATTCCAGATTTCTAAATGTCAAACAATCGTCACAAGATAATTACCACAATTTCCAGCATCGACAAATCGTATATTTTACCGGAAAGAATACCAATCATATAAACATTCCTTCCCTTAAACGTACCATTTTCACCAAGTAGATGTAGATTTATGGTAAAGATGTCTCTATCCTGAATCGCAGATGGATATATCGTTTACCGCGAAGACCATTTGCAGCAAACACTTAACTATATATATTCTAGAAACTTTTCCTTCCGTCTGACTAAACGCATGAAGATTAGATTAACTTAAGGATGCGTCAAATGTGAAACATATGGTATTGGTAATTCCTCCTTTCCCTCTAATATCGATGTAAGCTTTATTCCTAAATAAACTTGGTGAAGAAATTCTTAAGTTTATGTAAAATGTTCTTACTGTATGTATTTCTTTAAATAAAGCATGGAATCAAATATTTTTAAATTTTATAAAAATTGAAAATGTTTTAGTCGATAAGAAATGAAAATATTTTTTTAAAAGCACAGATATTGAATTAAGCCCTTTACAAATTTATTTTCTTTGCTAATTAATAAGATGACACCTTCTATTTTGGGAGTATTTTCTTATTTTGATTCAAATGGAAATCTATAGAATACTTGGCTTATCTACGTATTCCAAGTCATTTTACTATTGAATTATAATAGTTATGAATGGTTTATATTTTGATTACAACTATTAAAATTTGATAAATCGATGCGCGTACGGAAAATGGGCTAACCAGTTAAGTGGTTAATAAAAATCTTTAGAAATTGTGTGCATGTTTCAAATCATTTTAATTGCTAATCTTTCAAAAGAATGACAAAAAAGTATTTAAACAATTACTTCTTATATATTTATACAAGATTTGTAAGGCCTAATTTTATTTAGCTACTAAATACAAAAATAACTAAATCATGATTATTTGGTAAATGAAAAGAATGATAAAGAATTCGTTGAACAATAATTCAATATACTTACGCTTTCTATTCTGTAACTTTATTTATCCAACTCAAGGCAAAGTAATTTAAATTAGAGCTATTTTACGAATTCTACAAATATCAAACAACGAGCGTTTTAATATGGGATAAGTCTAACAAATTTCTTTTAAATCCTGCTCCGATATGGTTTTGCTATCTTTAAAGACTAGAAATATGGTTAATACAAAGAAATAATCGAAAGATTTTGTGAAGATTCCTCATGAAATTTCACCTAACGTATGTATTCATCAAGCATTCATTATATTGTTCTTTCCCACAAGCCTTCAAAGGCATTATATGTTCTGTTCACGTGTTAGTCATGAAAAAAAATGGCAATCTCATATTTCTCAGGATTTAAATCAATTCTGGTAGTTTTTCTCCTTTCAGCTACTTTTCTGATAAAACGATGCAAATGGATTCTTTATTGTTTTAAATAATGAATTACAATGAGAGGCATATATTATTCGGTTTCAAATTCTGTTTATAAACAAATGCGTGTTATATATAAAAAGTGAAAGCCTGTAATCCATGTGTTCGTCGGCTGTTTTGTAATGCAGCACAATATAGTTTTGTAATGCAGCACTTTTATAGTTTTGTAATGCAGCACAAAATTTATTCACACATGAATGTAAATACTATAAATTTTTGTACTTTTTAAAAATAGATAATTGAATTCATAGGATTTAAATTCATTAGTTTTAAGCTCGTTATCTTGATAAATCCAACAAAATTATATTCAAGGTTTTCAAGGTTTTAATCCTTGTAAATTATCCACTATTTTGGTTAGATTTCTTATTCTATTGTTATAGCATATACTAGAGTGTACCAATCAAAAAGAGTACTAAGCATGGACTAGAGTGTACCAATCAATAAGAGTACTAAGCATGGACTAGAGTGTACCAATCAATAAGAGTACTAAGCGTGGACTAGAGTGTACCAATCAATAAGAGTACTAAGCATGGATTAGAGTGTACCAATCAATAAGAATACTAAGCATGGTCATCATTCGGAACATTAACTTTTCATGAAAAATAAGAAATTAAGTCACGTTGTTACTAGCCAAGTAACAACGTAATTAAGAAAATGTATCAATTTCTATCAAAAAAGGAACTATAGATAATAAAAAGTACAAACTCAAATGTAACCCAATTACTAGACAAAAACAACAATCCTGAGTGTTACATGTCGAAACAAATTACCTTGATAGCACTGTTACTCAGAAATTCTTGTTAAAGACTTTAATTTTATAATTTTTTTAAATGATGCAGAGTAATACTGCTTTAATTCATTAGTTTTAAGCTCGTTATCATGATAAATCCAACAAAATTATATTCAATGTTTTCAAGGTTTTGACCCTAGTAAACTATTCACTATTTTGGTTCGATTTCTTATTCTATTGTTATAGCATGGAATAGAGAGTACCAATCAATAAGAGTACCAATTTCATTCATCATTTGGGACATTAACTTTTCATGAGAAATGAGAAATTAAGTTACGTTGTTACTTGGCTAGTATCAACGTAACTAAGAAAATGTATCAATTTCTATTGAAAAAGAGACTATAGATAATAAAAGTACAAACTCAAATGTAACCGAATTACTAGACAAAAACCAAAATGATACCTAGGTGTTATGGTGGTTTTCACGTCGAAACAAATTACCTTGATAGCACTTTTATTTAGAAATTTTTGGTAAAGTCTTTAATTTTATGATTTTTGAAATGATACAGAATAATACTACTTGTACCTCTCATATTCAAGCATTATCTCTTTCAGGGCATTGCTATTTGGTTATTCTGTTAGCTATATTGACGTCCCTTCTTAAAACAATATTAAGTCTATTTTCATTGTTAATTCTAAATTCTTGCTAAAGACTTTAATTTTTTGATTTTTGAAATGTTGCCGATAGATAATACTTAAAAATTATACTATACATTATGTTTTGCAATTCATTAGGAAAAAGATGATAGATTGCAAAAAAAAGTTTTGAAAGGGTGCAAATTAATGATATTTAAGAATTATTCCATAGTATATATATTTTTTTTTAATTCATTTGTCTCCAATGCTATGATTCAACTATGAAACCAACTCTTTAAAGTAACAGAAACAAGCACTGAAATTTACTTAATAAGCTCGAATCCAACCAAAAAGTAATTATATCAAATTATGAAAGAGATAGTGACGTTACATTAAAAAACATAAAGGGAAAAGTAAGTAAAGAATAAATGGATCTCATTTGAACCGAAAAGAAAAATAAACTGAGTAAGACTTTCTTGAAACAGAAAGGTAAATGGGAAGAGAAAGGAAATTCGGGCGTAAAGGAACACAGGGGATAAGTGTGTTAAGGTATCTTTGAGTCGTATTACTAAATACAGAAAACACCGTAGTGAATAAAGATCAGTCAACTAGTTTGGAAACGTTGATGGCGTACTAATCTAAATAAGCAGGAAAAAAAGAAAAATTATGCCCTTATTTAATTTGTAATGGAAAAAAAGGATCATCAATTGGCAAACTTAAGTCGAGGTTGGAGATAAATCTTTAGGAAGGACAATTGATATTAACATAGTTTTTTTCAAATATTAATACATCAATTAAATTAATTTTTAGTATTTTAAATAGAGTTTTAGCAATTGTAATGAAATTAAAATTAACTGGAAGTTGCTCAATCGGTAAAATGCAAAGATTTCAGTACTTTTCACTGGAAGGTGAATAATACGAGATCAAGTCTTAAAAAATTTAATAATTTTTAATAAACTATTTATATTTATAGTAATTATTTAATAAAATGTAACTAAAATAAAAATTTTCTTTGTTGACTTAAGTAGGAATTGAATGAAAAAAAATTATATTGCTTTTTTAAAATAATACCCTTTATTAAAGATATACATCAAAAGTTTTAGAATTGAATAGTTTTATATTCTCATTTTAAGATAAGAGAGTTTGTCTTATTCTGTATTTTGTATGCTATAAATTATTAGGAAATGAATAATATATGGAATATTTGAGAGTATATTGTATATGATTCTTTCTACAAATGTATTTGTGAATGATCCGGTTAACATTGGGTTTTGTTGTAAGTTCCGGTGTATGTGTAGATTAATTAAGTAACTTGAAATTACAGCAAATGTTCAAAAAAGCATGGATAATCATTATAAATTTAAATTTTGTCAAACATTTAGTCATCTAAATGGTGTAGCTATTGAAAGTCCCGGTACAAACCTGAGACGTTTGGGCCTGTAGCCGAGTAACATACCGATCAAGCAAAAGGGACCCTTCAGCTCGAAGCATATTATCTGGCTTATAAGGCTAACGCTACAACGGTATAAAAACAGATTTGATATGTTTTCTTTTAAAATGCGAGAAAAAATTAGGTTATAATTTAAATTCAAAAGCTTTCATAAATGTATTTCATATCAACAAACATATTTGGCAAAATGGCACATTTTAGTCAATTACTTTAAATACAAACATAACTTGTTAAAATGCAATCAACAATGAAATAAACCATAATATTTGTTTTTACATTCTATAATTGTTGATCCTCATTCCTATTTTTAATATGATTTCTGCATTTTATTGAGGTTCGAATAATCTTTATCTTCAGAAATTTTCTTTATACACATATTTCTAGTTTCTGGCACAGCTTATATTGTTTGAATACGCTGTTCCACGGATTATTTATCAAATCAAAATGAATATTTATATTTAAAAAAAGGATATTTAACGAAGAGAAATAATACAAAATGATTATATGAAATCCTTTATTAATTATGAAAATAAAATAGCATAATTCATAACTATGATTAAATTTAGTATAGTTTCATCTCTAAGATCAATTAAAATGCTTTATAAAGGTTTATTTATCGATATAATATCATTAATTACAAAATTCGTGTATTAATCGAATTATATAAACAATATTTATCTTTTTGAAATCCTTTTTCTTTTACAAAAAATCAAAGTAAAAAAGCCTTTTTACAAACTTTGGAAATGGTTGAACTTTCCTTGGATTCCTTTCCTTGGGATTCTTAATAAAGAACAAAAGATTAACAATAAAATTACTAAAGATTTAAAAAATTAGAAATCACTACAAAATGAGGCACGTAGTAGAGAACAGAGTTCATTAAACCATTTTTCAATTCTCAATATTTAACCAATTGATAATAAGAATAAAAACAAAACTTAAAAAATAATAATAATTGTCTAATCAATGAACTGAGCTAATTTTCCGGAAAAAATATATTAATCGATGGATATGAATCTTATCTATCTGGTTTCAATAATAACCAATTCAATTATTTGAATATAGCAGAATATGGTTTTCCGGGAATATTGTTTGTTTTGAATTTCACTTAAATCTCTTTGAAACAATTTCATATTTTTTATTTTATTAATAATACATTTTGACGTATAAAATTATCATATTCATTATGTTTCGTAATTTTAAGGAGACGGTAAACTATATTAGTCTATTTTGCGAACTATGCACTTACGTATATGAAATCTTTATACTGTGTGTGTGTGTTTCAAAAAGTTCTCATCAACTTCATTATTAAATTTAAACTGCTTATAATTTTGCAATTCCAATTTTTTAAAGCCATTTTTAAGAACACTTATTGAATTTTCATCAAAATTTAACTAAAATAGACTTTTAACTTTTAAAAAAAGCATACTTTGTTGCAAATACCTCATAAAAGGTACACTTTGTTTTATCTATGGTTTAATAGGAACTTGTATTGCCTATTTCTCTTAATTTCAAAGAAAAATTAAGACAGAATATTTTAAAGGGATATACATCTAAATGAAGCATAATTTTAACGAAATGCGTATTTTTTCTCTAAGCCTTTTGAATATTCATTTTATTGAACAATATATTTTATAAAGCTATTGTAATAACGGATCTGCACCAGACGGAAATCCCTTATTTCAGTTAGAATTTTATATGGATGATGTATATATATTTGCAGATGAATCTATATGAAATATTTTCAACTGAAGATTAACTCCCAGGTTACAGATATGACTCGGTGTTCCCCTTGAAACTCCTACAAAACACACGCGCGCACTCTCCGTTCAGCTCTCTCACACTATTTGGGCCTCAACCACTTCACAACTGTTCTTTTACTCTTCACTTCACATCACTCTTCTTTTCACTTTTTAGGCGGCCGGAACAGGTTCATGGTGGCTGGTGACATGACAGCTACTTTAATTGAATACAAACATATTTTGTGACGAAACAATGAAAATAAAATTTCTCAGTTTCGTCCATTTTTGCTTGTTTCAAAAACTGCTTGCACCTTCAAAATATTATACTTGTTCTATTAATTGTATGCATGAATTATTTTAAAGAACTCGTGTCGTATTACATCATAGTGTGACAAAAAAAAACATTACATTGCGCTTCATTTTTCTTCTTACTTTCGAGGTAATCTTACTTTTCAATTCCTGGATCAAACTACTCATTTATTTTATAAGATATTCCTATTTCAGACTTTAACAATTGACGATACTCTTGATTTCAAATATTTGGATAGCGATTGAAACCATTTTGAATTTCAATTTAACAATAAAATCGGTTATCAAAAATTATGCAGGCAGACAAACACGTATAAGAAATTGTCAAAACTTATAAAGAATCTACTTCATCAAAATTAATATTATTGTGATAAAAACATTCAAACTTCAAAATGATGTAAAAATAAGCTTTATGCAATGATATTTTTTGAAACTTTGGCCAGAAAATAACAAAACCTCACTTATTTATTTACTAAAAGTGTTTAAAGAAATCTATTTTGAAGTGTATATTTCTAGCCTCCAAAATATATCTGCCATATTTGATTGCTTATTTAAAATATTTTGATTTATAAAAATAACGCTAAATACTTTCAAAAAATCCAAGTCCAGATTCACGCACGCACGTGCACACGTTTTATTTTACTATTAGTAAAAATCTTGTAGCCGAAAAAGTAAACAAAAGATACCGTAAATACGAATGGAAACATAATTGATAAGTTTTATATATTATCTTTTCAGAATTATCTATCAGACTACGACTAAACATAGTTAAATTGTTTATCTCTTACATAAGCAAATGTTCCATCTAAAACAAATAGATTATGGTTTCCTTTGTCTTAATACGGATGTTCATTTTGCTGTAAAATTAATAGTTCCTTTAATAATCCAATTAAAGCATAATACATTTATCTATAATACCAGCTATTAACAGATCCATTAAGCACTTTTTTATCTGCCCGTCATCTCTTGGCGATTATTGCTTCCCAGAATGTAAAAGGAAGCTTCTAACTTAAAATTACATTACGGAAGAAAAAAACTAACGAGAAAGGAAATGATGCCTGTTGGCGAGCTTCTTGATTCATCGCCAAAATCATTACTCTTCCGTAAAATGATATCGGGTGTCCTGAAAAATAAGAAAATATAAAGTACCTAGACAGGCAGTCTTGATTACATGTAACTCACAGATTACCTGTTAAGAAAAGCACGTTTAGAAAAAATTCGAGATTTATAAGAGTCATTGTGGCTGATTAGAATTTTTTTTAGTATTTTTATCCTAGTTTATAGCAGTGAGATATTTTTTCACGGATGAATAGTTAAAATGAGACCTAGCTCATGTGGAAAAAATTAAAACATTGGAGGTAGAAAAAAAGTTCAAGCAAATAAAGCATATTATTCTTTTTTTATCCTTTATAATAGAGGTTTTTTTTTCTTGCTTTTGGCTGTTGCTACTTTGTGGAATATGCCATTATTTTCTACATTTAAGGTGTGGTTTTTTTAATTTATTTTTACACATTATAAAATATTCTCATTTGTGCAGGAAATAGGGCCACATAAAAATTCCATAACTGGATAAATGGGGATAACACTTAATATTGTAAATGAATCTCCACGAATTTTTTTAAGCTAAATTACATTTCTGCTGTTACTCCTTCAGGTATTGTATTGACTTATAACATTAAGTCTAACATTTTTGGAAGATTTGATTAGACTCCCACATAAATACTATGCCAAATTTGTTAATACATTTTATTCTCAAACTTAAACTATCTGGATGCATGAATAATGTATACTTTCTAATAAAGTAAACTAATATATATAAAGAAAAGGGAAATCTTTTTGAAGCTCTTATTCGGAATTGTTTCCAGTATTATTTTTATTCCATATCGCCATTTGTCCTGAGGACTCAAGATATAAGACTTGCTGCACGTAGCGAGTAGCAATAATGTGCCCATTTTCAAAATACAAAATGTATTTTTTCTCTTCTTTTTTCCAAAAAAAATCAATTCTCTTACTCTCTTAATACATGGAAAATACATATCAATATCCGTTAACCGAACATCCCTGGCAGTTTCACTCTTTTCGGCACTTCTTCACGAATACTCCCACCACAAAAGTGTGTGCTTTATCGCTAAAAATGCTGGAACAAATGATGGCTGTAGAATACGGAATGAGGGGCTGGAAATAGAATTCCATTCACGGAGAGAAGTTTGCATTGAAATTGGAAGAAAGGTATGATCTCAAAAAAAAATCAATAAGTTGATTGCGAAAGATTTTTAAAATTCAAAGAAGATTCGAATATTCAAAATATTTCACACCAACCCTCAAAAAAATTTCTAAGAACATGTATATTTCATATTACAATTAAAAGAAATAGTATTTTTTTTTCTTTTTCTAGATCCTCGCATTTATTATATATATATATATATATATATATATATATATATATATATATATAGATATAAATATATTTTTTATCAATTAAGAAATTAAATTTTATGAGTTGTAAATAATAAAATTAGAAACCTTTCATAGGTGAAGTGGATAGAGTTAAATTCATGGGCAATGAAATATATGTTATTAAAGACTGATATAAAAATAATTAAAATGTTGAATTATCACATAATTAATAGGTAGACTTTAAAAAATAGGGCTTATAGGTTCTATTTTACAATCGTGCAACAAAAATAATCATATGGAAAATTGTCCTTTGAGTTTACGGTGAAAGAAATCCTGTGCTTGATAAATGAAAAATATTGTTTACATGTTTCTTGCATATCTTATTTAAGAAAATACAAAGCATATACAAAATACATCAAATGCTTTCAAAGAGTAAAATCATACCCAGACTCTCCAACCCGCCACGAAGGTCCACGGATTTAAACCATGAGACTAAATAACCGCAACCACAACACTTGTGGAAACTGTGGTTGAGTCATAATAACCATCACCGGACACGGCACAACCCTTCCAGTAGGAAGTAAGCCTCGTCATCGGTTAAAGCTAATTTTTAGGTAGAGGGGTCTAACCCCTACCTAGTGTACCCTCCAAAGGTAGCCATTCCGGAACCACTGATTCCAACCACCATTCCGGAAACGTCTCGTCCTCATTTCGTTGTGATTCTCAAAGAATAAAGTAAGCGTTGTAAATTTAAGTAAGCTGCAAATTAAAAAAAACCGAAAAAATATTAATAACTAGAAAATTAATTCCTCTTCAGCTTCTTTCTTATCATATAAACCCGAATATATAATCTTTCTTAAAACGTACATAAACAGATTGTGGAATCAAACTGAATTTTCTAGGAGGATCTCATAATCTCAATTTCAAATAAAAATTGCGCATGATTCCTGCATTTTCCAATACCTTCATTTGTGCCTCCAAAACCACTGAAATAGTCACTAAATCACAATATGGTTGTCAAGATCAGAGCATCCATTCACTAAGTCTGTAACTTTTTTTCTTTTCAGCGATAAGACTAATATTGCAGCAAAAAAATTGTCACACATTTTAAAAATGCGCACAATAAAAAGTTACATACTCGACTAGAACAACAAAGATTATGCGGAGGAAAAGCTTTAAGTACAGGTGTCCTGGCATAGAGGTAGCGATTCTTCCCTTGATCTGGGAGTCCCGGTTTGGTCATGGTTGTTCTTCTATGTTCAATTTTTAAGGTGTGTGAATTTGCCTTCCTGTAAAAAGGGGCTGTGCAAGCGAATGTGATAAGTGAGTAGCAAAAGTCGTACTCTTGGCTCTAATTGGCGCTAGTACACACAAGAGACACTGTATAGGCTTAAATCGCTGACTGCCTCAGGGAGCTTGTCCATAGCAAGTGCCATAAAAAACAACAAAGTGTTAAGTACAAATGAGCGAAACTTACTAAAAACGTTTAAAGTATGACGTACTAAAAACGTAAAAAGTAAAACGTAAACAACATCGTAAAAAGCAAAACGCAAAATGTATTAAAAACGTTTAAAGTACAAGCGAGTACGCCGACGCTCAATTAACAATGGCTGAATTTGCATAGTTTTTTTTTATTTGTTGAAACACAAACATCCGAATATTTCATAGAAAGAAAAGAACATATGTCATTGCAAATATAATTTATATGAAAATTAATTGCTTTCTGTTATGTTTGTGGGCATTTTTATGTATGTACGTATGCATGCATATATGCATGTAAGACATATGAGTGTATGCACATGTGCATGTACATAAGGATAAATTTGTTGTATATAAATAAAAATTTGTTTGTACACGTAAATAAACATTTTGTTATCTATATGAAAAAGTTGACTCTTTATAGAGTTAACTTTCTTGCGAACTACTTAGATTCAATCAGTTAACCACTTTCCTAATTTTAAATTTCATTCTGGCATTCTTGTTTGCGTTTTGGTGCAGAATAGTACGAGTAAAGAAGGAAATAGTCTTTTTAATTCATTAAAATAGTTTATTTAATAAATTTAAAGGGTGATTAGTAATTTAACCCCTTCTTCACCAAGTTGGCGATAATTCGCCAAAAATATGGTTTCCTTCGCCAAAGATATGGTTTCTCCAAAGGCAACTTTATGGTTTTCCTATGTGGTTGGCGATTTTTGAAAAGCGCGCCAAGCAAAGGGGTTAAACTACGATCGCACCATTTTAAAAATTTTAATTTTTTTCTTTAGCCTTCAAGTACCGTTTGATATAAAAATATTTTATTCATGTAACTAATAAGAGCATCAGGAAATTGATCATATTACAAAAAATATATATATGATTTAAGTATTATTTTTAAATACCACTTGAATTTCAAGTGTTGTATCAACTAAGCATAAATCTTATTCCCCTTCCTACATTAAGAAAAATTTAAAAAGACTTTAATACTTGTGCATATTTATCTTCATATAGATATGTTATTTTTTAAAATATTTTTCAAAATTTTGAATGATTTTTATGAATGTTAAAATGATATATTTTTTAATTAAATTAAAATGAGTAATTGGAAAAACCCAGTTAAGGCAACATAAATTTTCACAAATATTTTTCAGTATTTAAATTTAACATCAAATACTTTGTTATTAGAGGGGAAGACAGAGATACAACAATTCTGGATTTTACCGCTTTTCAAACTAGAGGCCCATAGTCGTTTTCAACAGATAATTAACCACTCTGTAATCTACTTAATTCAACTACACTTAATCTTCATTAAGACATCGTTAAGATCTTCATAGAAAATTTGCAGAGTTATTTATAATTCAGTGAACTATCATGATATGGAAACTTCTATTCATCTTCCGTAGCAGAAATTGTGAGAAATCCACTTACTTAGACTCTTAAATCTCCATCCCTTATATACATGGTGATGATGTACTCTTGTATTTGTAATTATTACTTTCATAGCAACAATGAAATTAAAGGTAATAATGTACTTTTAAAATGATTTATTTCAAGAGTGAGTTAATTAATTATGGAAGACTACATGTAAATAAAAAAGATTAAAATTAAATCTGCTATGAATATTTCACTATATCATGTCAGAACATGATTTCTTGAACGGTCAAGCACCAAGTGCTCGTGCAAGTTAAATTAAATTTTTATTCCTTTTTTAATTGTTTCATTGAATGAGTCACTTTAGTATTGCAAACGATAATAAAAAAACTTTGTCTCGCATATATTGTTTAAAAAATATCACATTTCTTATTTATTTCCTTTTATATCATCACGTGCTCAAAAATGACATTTTTCTAGGTTTCATTTGCTGTAATAAATTAGCCTACTCTTTTAAATCAGAGTTTTTGTAAATGAGAAGAGAACTCGTTATTAAAAGCTGATTTTTTGAGATGCTTGCGCAGATAATAAAATTTTTATTTTTTCCCTACGGATTTTCGTTGACGCCTGAAAACCTCATTCCCAAAACAATATCATGTTCTGACATGATAAAAAACAATATTTAGCTCAACTTAATGGAAACAATTTTGTATAGCTTCTAACAACAAGCCAATTGAACACTTTTAACTTTGTTGTTAATATAAGTTCCTGCATAGTATTCTATCTA
>JAOUZG010030345.1:282174-309869 GCA_026289955.1 Argiope argentata | reverse complement strand
TGTGTGTGTGTGTGTGTGTGTGTGTGTGTGTGTGTGTGTGTGTGTGTAAGAAATATTTTAGCATATTAAAGATCATAAATTACAAAAAAAGACTGAGAAGCGTTACTGAACGTGTGTCATCATTATTGACTAAAAATGGCTTAAAATTCCTTTTATAGCCATTAAGATTTAGTTGTGAACATTTGCAACACTCATTATGTGTTAGTCCTAATTAACTTTAAATGCCTTCATTAGCCTTCTGAAACCATTATCACAGACTTTTATCAGCAAGTGTTGTATATCAACATCCTTTTTTTTTACATTTGAATTCTTTTTTACGCTAAGCATTATCCTTAATATAAATCGGGACAAATTAATCCTTAATATAAATCGGGACTCTTAGTGTTTAGTAAAAATAATAAATCGCACTAAAAATTTACGTATACGTAATTGCGAAGGTGACCTCAACGCATTTAAATAACTAAAAACAAACAAAAAATATCATACCCTTAGTGCGATCTAGTAAGTAAATAAATAAAAAGATGAATAAAGCCAATAACAATCGATACTGATTCAATATCGCGAAAATATCACGCTTACGGTTTTCTTTAGTGGTGAAAAAGAAATCTAAGAAAAGTACAAGAGTTTCCAATTAGAAGTGAAGTAGTTGCTAGAAGTCCTTAAATTCTGAACCGCTGGGCCCGTTTCTGAAATAAAAGTATTTTCTCAAACTTTAGTTTCGTATTGAAATTGTTGAGAAGCATAGGGGAGTCAAAATGTTCCAAATACTTTGTTTGGTCCTCCTGTACTTTGTGCAAGATTCTGGAGATTGTGTAAGGATGATGATTGCAAGATTCTAGAGATTGTGTTTTATGATGGAATACGTAAGTTTTTAAGAGTGAATTCATGAAATGAAGTAGAATTATTCATTGAGAATTAAAATGTCATTTGCAAAAAATATGAATAGAATAAATTGTAAATGAAAATTGTTACGGGACATTTATAGAATTATTTCGTTATGCATAAATTAAATACTTTAAATATTTTCGCTGCCAGTAAAGACAAAATAGCATGCTTAATATCGAAACCCTAAAAAAGTAAGAAAAATCATTTGAAACCTTTTACCCAAACATTGCTTATATAAGCAACGTTAAGTTTTATTATATTAGCCCGCATTTTAAAGCAGCAGTAGGGCTATTTCGGGACGCTCCACAGAATTTAGAATCTTGGCCAGATGACGAGGGTGGTGCCTGCTATGATAACCATTTCTCTCTGGAGGTCAGAAAGAAGTGTTTGATCCTGATGTATTTAGCTTTCTCAGGCCAGGCTTAAGCCACTATGATGGTTATCGGGTAAAGGTAATCGATGATGGTAATCGGGTATCGAACATGAAATTGTCTGGTTCCAAATCCGAGACCTTACCATAAAGCCACAGCGTTCCTTCAAACAAGCAAAACACCTCAACAGGCAGATCTGTAATATCATGAAATATTTTTAGCTTTAATTTTGGCTTCTTGTATTTAATTTAAATCAATGTATTATAAGAAGTTTCTGTAAAATATCATTTAATTTTTTGTATAAAGTGGTTTTTGTAAAGAAAGACAATTTAAAATGGTAAGCTATGATAGATTTAAGTGTAATATTTAGAGATGGCAAATATATATATATATACATATATATATATATATATATATATATATATATATATATATACCAGGAGTAATATATACCAGATACCAAATGTGTTTTCTCTGAATTCTAATTATAGTTAAGCTATGAAACAATACCCGCTACGTAACAGAAATCTATTATTTATTTTTGTCTTCTGTATGAATAAAAAGAAATAATAATACCAGACTTGGCAATAAACAGAAATAATCTATTAAATATCAAATAGAAATTCAAAGAAATTACGAGAAATTTCAGCAGAAAGAGTGAGAAACTTTTTTCTCAATAGGAAGCAAAATAAAAGTTCAGCAGTAAATATCACTTGGGATTTATTGTGCCTTTTTTTAACAATCTCAACTAAAAAAGTCCTTTTTTCAAAACCTGGACACATTCAAGTCGGATATTTCTTTTCTTTACAGCTTTCTTTTTCAGTCGCAGAATCACAGCAAGGTCTCGACAACTTATCTCAAATCGAACTTGGCTCGAGACCAAAGTCGACTGAGCAGTTATAGGGTTTTGTATTTCTTCGCAACATATAGAAAAGAAATCCGAATAGAATTCTCAACTTAAGCATATCAACTCCATATATTGAATAAAATGGATTTTTGAGTTAAAAAAAAGAAGAGAGTAGAAAGAGAAGATTCAGTTCAAAACGATTGTTATTAATTTCTGGAGCATTTCATCATGCTCAAAAATGAATTTCTTTCTATGTTGTTTTCGGAAATTATCTGTTTACCCGGGTTTTTTAAAATAAATAAAGGAATTATTTCCCTTTTACTAATTCAGAAAAAGATGTTAATAAGGAAATAATGCAAAGCTTCCTTCATTGTTGATTGTAATGCAGTATAAATATATGCAATGATATATTTTTAACAACTCCTCTAATTATTGTAACTTTCATTACCGAATTAATTTCTGGAACATTTCATCATGCTCAAAAATGGATTTCTTTCTATGTTGTTTTCGGAAATTATCTGTTTCCCCGGGTTTTATTAAACGAATAAAGGGATTATTTCCCTTTTACCAATTTAGAAAAAATGATAATTCGGAAATAATTCAAAGCTTCCTTCATTTTTGATTATAATGCAGCATAAATATATATAATGATATATTTTTAACAATTCCTCTAATTATTGTAACTTTTATAATTGAATATTGATCTTCCCTATTGGCCAATATTAAAAGACCACGTTTAGCTACTGAACTAGATCTAATTGAAGAAATTGCCCTTTCCATGTAAATTAAAAGCACTGAAAGAATTTCTAATTTCTTCTTTTTGTCATTTCTTGTTCGTCTATAACCACCCAATTTCACATGTTGCATTATCGTAATATTTATGAAAGATATCAAATATCATTTTAAAATAGTAAAAACGGGCTGAAATTAAATTATTTTGAAGCTCTGTACCCCGATATTTCTTTTATGATATCTATAAAAAGACATAGCATTGCATGTGTGGTAGATCCCAGGTGATCAGTTGCTATCAACTGTTGAACACACATACATCACTTTCACATGTTACATCTTAATAATAGGATCTATATCTCCCATTACATCACTAAATAGTGTGTAAAAAATGAATAGTACTTTTCTGTTAGTCGAAAGGCAGTAAAAAAATCACCAAATAATAAAGATTACCACTAAATTTCTTTGGCGATTTTTTCCTGCGGCGCAGCTAACGGAAAAGTACCAAAAAATAATAAATGCATTTAAATTTGCATCCTTTTATTTCAATATCATGCATTCTCCAACAAATTTTTGTGGATTTTTTTTCACCCTTTTTGAAAAGTCTATTAAAATATTTTCGAATCATTTCGCTCTTTAGTTTTAGTAACAGCAGAATGCTCCGAATAAGCCAACCATGAATAGATAGACGATCGCACCTTGAACATAATATTAGAAGAAATCAGCAGGGAATGACCTTCCCAAAAAACACATTCTCGAATACTCCTCAATAAATATCATATCCCCCCACATGAAATCACCGGCCTTGCATAAGACTGGGAATACCTTGAATGACGTTGGCGAAAAAACGTAGGTCTTTGTCGTGAATAATTATGAAATGTATGTCTTTGTCGTGAATAATTATGAAATGTATGTCTTTGTCATGAATAATTATGAAATGTAGGTCTTTATCGTGAATGATTATGAAATGTAGGTCTTTGTCATGAATCTAGCATCTTCGCCAAATCTATCTTGCAAATATACATTTTGCATACCATTTTAATTGAAACCTAAACGATTTTGTTAAGGAAAAGTATTTTAGATATTAAATATATATAATAAAATAAGGTCAAAATTTATAAAATTAATTAATTTTTGTTAAAAAAATAATTTTCAAACAAAATTAAGTTAAATAATAATGGCTCCATCATATAAGGAAGAATTTCTATTGTTGGCAACATAATTTTTATTCTCATACTTTCCTTATTCTTTATACAAAAATGTTTTCTACAATTGAATACGTTTATTACGTAATAAAAATATGAATCATGTAAACTCTATAACAAAAAAATAGACGCACCTAGAAGGAGTTGTCCGATTGAGACCAAAATTGGGAAATAGGAAGACAATGTACAGAATAGTAAATAATTAAAATCTCGGAACAATTGAATTATTTATTTCAAAATTACAGTAACAAGTTCAATAAGGGATTGACCCGCCTTTAATCTGGATACAAGCTACTACACGGCGTAGCATAGACCGATAAAGTTTACGTATGGTCTCATGCGGTATTTCCTGCCAAATTCGCTCCAATTGTCGAACGAGGTCATCAACATTCCGTAGCAGATGCAATCGCCTTCCCATCATTTTCCAGACATGGACTGAATACGCAGTTCCGATCAAACTATTCATTCATTGGACACCAAAATTTAACCATTTGCATACCTGGTCAAAACACTCATGCATACGAAATTTCATAGCAATCGGTTGATTACTTCTTGCTGTGTCGATTTTTTTGTTATGTATACCTTCAAAATTTTTGGAGTCAACTAATATCATTTCAAACATCACGTATACAATTCAATTCTTTAGCCTTATCTTTCTTTCTTACTAGTATCAAAAGAAACTATTTGTTAGTGAAGATAAATTTTAAGATTAGTATGCTGTAAAAAAGATGTGTTTGTTGTGAAATTAAGGTCAAATTTCAATCAAATGACGTATTAATATATAAACCAAGAAAAAGGCTTATATATTATGCTTTCTAATGATTGATTCTTCTCTATTATTTTAAATACCTTTTAGGTTAAACAAAATTATTTTAAAAACAGCATTTTTGTTCATATTATCCTTACTGTTTTGGTCGTACTTACTGCACTAATGTAGCTTTCGGGTCAATATGGCCTGATTCAGAAAATTAACTTTTCTTGCAGTAAATGACTAGGTGCCATTTAAGAAATGGTTTAAACAATATTAATGTAAGAATAAAAATGGATTTTAATAATATGATGCATCTAAAAATAACAAAAAAATATTTCAAATTGACACTTACTACAATAATATAAAGCTTCTATAAAATTAACAGAAGAGTATTCGGAATTGAAAATTACCATTATAATTTGGACATTAATATCTTGCATGGAATTTGCAAATGCAATTTTTAAAATTATTGCGTAATATATTAATTTTGTTGTCATTATTTGATGTGCAGAGCGCTTTGGCACAAAATAAAGTATTTTTAGCAGATCTCGATGGTACTTTTTCCCTATATTGATTTTACTATTTTTATTAAATTCTTACTTCTTGGTAAGTTTGTCCTTTACTTTAATGTGTGGAAAATTAGTGATATTCTCAGTTCTTCCAAAAACAGCCTTCGTTTACTTAATTTGTTTTCTTTCCATTAACTGTGCATTGGTCTGTAAAACCCAATCATTGTGTGCAGAAATATCAAGTCTGTTATAGAATACTATCATGGGCCAGCGATTTGGTTTTTTTCACAAGTGCTTGTTTTTTAAAGTTGATCAAAAGTATCCATAGCCTCTTTAGTTGAATTATAATCTAAGATCAATAATTGGGTTTATTTTCAGATATGTTTCTAACTTCTTTGTCATAAGGTAAAGTGCTCGTAACACTCAAATTGTTGGGGAGGGGAGGTAATTTACAGCTGCTGTGTCTTCTACAAAATAAAAGGAGTTGTGAATGTTTGGCATTTCTTCAGGAAGTTTTTTTTTATTTATTTTTTCTCAAGTTGCCACGCATAGTCATTTTCCATTTTAGAGCAATTTGGCTACAGTTGTTTGACGTGGAAAATTAACCCATGTAATTTTGCGCCCCGAATACACCAAAATGTAAAATCCCTTATTACTCCCATTCCCTAATTTTTCTCTGGTTTTGATCTACTTCTTTTCCATTGTATATTTGAGAACGAAATTTTACTGTCACATAAAGACCATATTTTTATCCCAAATTTAGACAGATTACTTGGTATTATATTGTTTGAAAAGATACAGGAATGCCTACTATTTTTTCATATGCTGTCATATTTTCATTCAAGTTATATAATTTTTGTAGAATTTCTATCCCCTTTTTCCCAGGTACCTCACTCTGAAGCTAATTTATCCGAATTTATACTTTCTAGAAGAGGGAATTTATTATCAAAACGGATAAACCTCAATATGACATAAAATATTTCTAGAGACATTATCGTATGTATACTGGCATCAAAATCGTTGTCAAAACTTTCTCTCTCAATTTCATCATCGCTGATTCATTACATGATTTTCATATTTAGATACTTCTTCTTCCCTGTCAGAAGCTTCTATTAGTATAGATATATCAGCATGACTCAAATTATGCGATTTTCTCTTTTTTCTCTCACATTAATTGGCACAACTCTTTTACAATAATCTAAAAGTGAAATAAAGCAGAAGATACTTTGCAATAAAAGCCAATAATTTAACCCTCTGCCAATCGTATCAATTTTTGACCTTGCACGCGTTCTCTTGTCATGTTACCATACACATACGTCAACGGAACATGTTTTGAAAAAGGATAGATTAAAGAAACTATTGTTATTCTTTTCTTTTGAATCATTCCAAACAAACGTGAACATGCATGAGCAAAAATAAATTATTTTTTTACACTGGGTCATGTTGACCCAAACGATACATTAAATATAAATTGAAAAATATTCCATCAAAATACAGTAATCCCACTTAGAGTACCTATTTATATTATTTTCCAAAGATGTCAAAAAGTTTCAAGAAAATATCTCTATACTATATTTTTTATGAAATTTTATGTAGTGTTATATTAACCCGAATAGAACAACAAGGTTAAAACAATTTTTGCTAAAAATGCACAGGCAATTGTTTAGTTCAATTTTTCAATCCTAGTTAAAAAGAAATCATACAATATTGTTTTCAATTATCCTTCTTCAATTTACATAATTCTTTTCAAAGAATTTAATTAATTACCCTTTAATTCAAAATAATTTAATTAATTACCCTTTAATTCAAAATAATTTAATTAATTACCCTTTAATTCAAATTCTTTACTTTTCAAATGCTATATGAAAAGCTGATGATCATAGAAAATAGCAATAAGTAACGAAAAGCAATAATAAGTAACAAACAACAACGATAAGTAACGAAAACCAACAATAGGTAAAGAAAATAACGATAAAAAACATTTTTGAAGGAGCTTTTTCGTCCATAAAAGATGAAGACAGCGAACTCATGCCAAAAAGATTATTCTAAGTGTAATATATATTATATCCTGAACTTCTATCAAAGGATACAAAATAAAAATAATTTTAATTCTGAATTTTTCTGGTAATTTTCAAAAATTTCTTTTTATTTCCATGTTTCAAAGATGATGAGCATCAAAATGTATAAAAATAGGATAACACATTTGAAATTTTTATCGTTTTGGCCATATAGTTTTCATTATAAAGAAGACAATAAAACATACAAATTATGATACATAAACTATAATAACGAATGTTTCAATGTAAAGTAAACTGCAAAGAAATGAAAAGAAAAAATTTAAAAGATTTCAAGGTTTTCATTTTTAGAAATTATGATGAAATATTTTCGCTTCTCAGCAACTGTAGTGTTTCTAATCTTCATGCTCATAACATATTAATTGCAGCCCTTAAGGCGGTAGAAGTTCTACACATTTTAATCAAAATGTGGAGGGGGGGCTTAGAACCTTTTTTCCGGGCCCAAAATAAATATAGACTTGCGAAAACTACATCTGGATGTACTTTAAATATCATAAATTATAATCTAACGTGTAATATGGAAGCTCTCCGTATTTACCAAATGAACTTGGCAAAATAATTAGCATCGCTAAGTTAAAGTTCATTACGAAATTTCAAATAAATCATTATTCAAAAGAAAAGAAAATATTAATAAACTAAAATAATCTTATTTAATTTTTTTATGTAATATAGATTTAATATTTAATTTTTTTCCATTCATTTATATAAACTCAAAAAGGCGTTGTTTATATAATTTGCATATACGTTTGTGAAATACAAGAATGCATTTTTGCAAAAGAAGAATTAAAAATTAGAAATGTTTAGTTTTCTTTTTATGTTGATTTATATGAAAAAAATTTCTATCTTAATTATTTTTAAATAAGAGAAAACTTATTTGCAATGTTCAAATAATTAATATTTTTCAAAAATGGATTAAAATATAATATCAAAAAATGTAAGCATTTCAATGTCTTTCTACCATTTTATCCCAAATATTTGTTTTTAAATTTACCTTGATTTGAGATGTTCTTCTTAATTTCGAAAACTTACTGCTTCCCTTTCGTTTTCTTTTAATAAAATTTCTGCGCCGACATTTTCCCAGAAATACATCATAAAAGACTAACTTTTGTGATATTACTTTTTGCAATTATAATTGAATATTCAGTTAAACACTACTATAAAATAAGAAAAAAATTCCAACTTCGAGAACCGACCATTTCTGCAAAATATTTTAAGTAAATTTAAATGCTGCATTCTTCGAAATAGAAACATAAAATTTTAACTTGAGAATTTCAAATCTACAGAAATCAGTATTGGTCCTAACGTACAATTTAAACAATGAAACAAAAAAAATCTTTAAATTATTAACTACAAATTTATAATTTTGTTCAGTTATGAGCAGATTTTAGAAGACTAATAGAGCTTCCTAAACAACTTTTTTGTTGATATATAACCTTATTATTATTATTCCAAAGTTAATTCTTACAAATTATGCAAAAAAAGTCTTCATATTTTATTTGTTCTCTCTACAATTATAACTATATTTAAAATAAGAAACATTTTCTGGAAATCTTCCGGAACATACTGCTTTTCTGAAAATTAATCGATGTTTCTTTTAGTTGAAATTACATGAAGACGAGTACACACGACCTATATGAAAGAAAAAAAAATTAAATCCATGTTGATGGCTAAAATTGCCCGATTTGCATCATAATCTCTTACAAGACACATCTAAGTTAATGTTGTTGTTGTTACTTATGGCACTTTTCAAGACTGCTGACAGACCTATCAAAGATTTAAGCCGATTGAGCGTCTCTTTTTTTTCAGCAGTGCCAACTTTGGCGAAGACTACGACTAATGCTATTCACTCATTGCATTCCCCTGCACAACCCCTTTTAATAGGGGGGGATATTCACACGCTTCATAGATATAACACAGAAGAAGAGCAACCATACCTGAACCAGGACGCCGAGATCCCAAGGAATACACGCTACCCCTAAGCTAGGACATTGACTCTTCTTATTTAATTTAAGTGCACTAAAAGTTTAAAAATTATTTAGTTAGTGTAAAACAGAAATTCATTTCTTAAAAAAGAAAAAAAATAATTTTAAAAAACCAATCGTAACAGCAATATGAGTATCAATACAGAATAAGTAGCTATTAGTAGCATTGATCGAATAAAGATGTTTCATAATGTCGTCCACTTTCTTTAAAGTTCTCTTAAAGTGACCTCATCAGCTTTATGGGGTGGGGTGGGGGACAGAAGAGATTCGTCTGAAGAAATCAGCCACGATGCAGAAGAAGATCAAAGTTCCTTTCGAAAATGGAAAGAATCGTCGAGACAGCGATTTTGTTCGATATCCATCTTTAAAATATCTTGAGTTGGCGGATGGAGAAAGTGCTTTTCTTGCAACCTGGATTTTAAATAAAAATTGAAGCGATTAGCTCGGAAACTAAAAGCTTTTGTGCTCAATTGCATTTAGGATTTCCGTATAACTTTAATTGAACGATTAGTTGTTCTTTTTTTCATGCTTAGTAGAATGAATAAAATAACCTTTCAAATGGAAAAATATGATTTCGCAATGCATATTTTAAAGAAGATTAAAAGATTTAATTCCTTTATATTCAGCATCGTGAGTTATCCGAATTAATGCGGGTTAAATGGAATCAGACAATGAAACTAAAAGAATCAGACAACTAAAAATAACTTATAAAATGAGGAGGAAAATATTACTTTTTGTTTAATATGTCTGTCTAGCATATTAAATTTCAATGTTTTCATTAAGTATTGTAATTTAATACGGGAAGTGAAGTTATGTTACAAATTCGGCTAATTAAGAATCTAAAAGATTGAAAGAGTTTTTAAAATAATTTTCAGTGGTAATAGATGGATCAATTTTTTTTATTAATGACTAAAAACTAGCTTTTGTACTGCAGAATTTATTTTTTTTTGTAGAATTTTGGGTGGGTGTCTTTGGGAGGAGGTTATTTAGATTCGAATCACATACTTATTACGTATGTATATTTTTCAATCTTACCTGTATATGTACTGGTGATTTAAATAAAAAAAAATCATGAATGCACTTAGTTAAACTTGTTATTAGAAACATGTTAAACTTTATTACAATATTCATTTATAAGTTTATCTATACATTACATTTTGTTCTACCGGGAAGAAATGGGGTTCGATATTGATGTATATGATATTATCAGCATGCTAACGGATAAAAAAAATATTCTAATAGTTAGTCATATTACGTTTTTTAGAGAAAAGTCGTGTTTTTGCATGAAAGGCACCTTAGAAAAACGTAAAACGTAAACACAAAATTTGATTCAAATTGTTTTAGTCGTTTCCGAGATACTCGAAATAAAATGATTTTTTACAAGTGGGCGAACGCCACGAAAGGCACGGAAGGAAAGCGTTGGCGACGGTTGTGGAGGAGCTTCGCGACAGCTGGGCTGGTTTGGCGAATGGAATAGTATGGTAGCCGCTGGATCGTTCGCGGTGATTTCCGAAACTTCGCGTACCCGCTCGCTCAGCTATATAAGTGACGATTTGCCGTAGTTTCGGCAGTGAGTTTCCTCTTGGAAGAGAAGTGACTAGTTGTAGCGAGCTGATTACTTTTCTCTCTTGTTATTAGTGAGCTATGTTTACGTTTGCTGTTAGCGGTGTATTATTGAACTCGCTGAGATTAACTGTTTTCTGTGCTATACGATATCTGTTTTGCAGTCTGTGCTTAGTGTGCGTAAGGCTTGTATTTACTCTCTTAGTGACTGTCGACTGCTGGATTGTTTTTTTTATCTGAAGTTTTCCTTTTTCAAATCATCCTGTAACTAGCTGAAAATAAATTTTGTTTGTGCTATCGTCAAGTAAAGTCCCCTCAATCCAAAAAAAAGTCCATTCAAACGCTAAAAATGTAACAATATATTTAAACAATAATTGATCATTTAAAGTTATAATATTACTTTTAATTACTTCCTTATATGAGTTTTTCATGACAGAATAAAGAAAAAAACTTTCTGCCGCTTCGCTTCTAATTTTCAGTAGAATCCCAAAACAATTTCTGCTGAAATAATCACTCATGTATATGTTTGCGTCTTGGAAATCCTTAAATAAAATATTTCTTAAGTGAAAAAAAGCAGAAACAAATACAATAACGTGCAACTTTCTCCAGTTAGAAAAACCTAAACGAACACCTATTACAGTATTTTCTGGAAAAATTTAACAAATACTAACATTTTTTCCCTTCCATAGAACAATAAAATGAAGCAGAAAGCGAAACAATTGGAAACGAAGCATCAGTAAAAGGTTATTATTAGCCCATTACAACAATCTTTAAAACAAGAGGATTGAATAATAGAAGAAAATAATAAAAGAAAACTAAACAAAACTTACTCACACATTGACCACTAATAAGTCTCACCATACGGGCTTGTCATTCTTTCTTGAGTTATTATTTTTGAAGAAGTTATGTGAATTAAATACTGGTGACAATAGGAATACTTCTTAAAAATACATTTCACTTTATGCTTAGTTTGCTCCATTGATGAAATACCTATGCTATAAATTTGCTAGAAAAATAATTAAAAGGATTTAACAAGGTTTTAAGGATCAAAGCAAACCGCATAAAGAAGACCTCTTAAAAAGGTATGTCTTATTGCTGGTTTTTTTTTTGTATTTTTCTTCTTTTAGTAATTTCCACGTTTCTTTTGATTTTTCAACCAAATCTTTGATTTGTCACAAGGTTTGTGATGAAAATGTCAGAATAAAACAGTATTTCATTTCATTATTGACAATGCAGCTGAATGAACCACTTTTTCTTGATGCGGTCCCCTTTAAATTTATTTCCTGAAGACATGATTAAAAGGATTTTATTTTGTTTTTGTAGTTTATTATGGCTGAATTTTTTTTATTGATTTATTCATTTCCCCATATTTACTGATGTTTTTATTCATAGCATTATATTTCCATTGTGTTTATCCTTTTTTTTATTTATATACTTTTTCCTCATTTCGTACTCTTTTTTCTTGGTTTTATTTTTTCGTTTTAGCTTATTCATTTTCATTTTTTACTGTTGATTTGCATATTTATTTTACATAGCATAAAGAGGTGACAAATAATATGAATACCCATCAAAAAATCATGTCCCATTTCAAAGAAGCAGATAGTGTATGCCACTTTATCTTCAAGTCTGCCCACTAGTGGTAATGAAAGGTTAAATATCAGTCACTCAACACCAATTGCAGATGCTACATATTCATTAAAAAATTTAGTGATTTCTGATCAGTCAGAGCTCTAGAAAAGCTATATTTTTGGAATGCGTGTTCTGGTTGCTCGTTGTAGGAAACAACCACTTATTTCAAGCATGCAAAGTGTGATGTATCAACGATTATTACAGCGTAAAAAAAATGCGGTAATGTGGCATTTACGAAGTACAGCATTGTAGAGAAAAAAATTTTTATATGAGAGAGATAACAGCGTTCATTCAAAAACTGAACTGAAAGCTTAAGCAGGAATTATCCTCGATAACATTTGAGATAAAAAAAAAGAATAATAAAATAAGTTCGGAATCCTATTTAAACGAATACATTTGAGATAAAAAAAATTATAAGTCCCCTTCAGAATCCTATTTAAACGAATGCACGTGAGCAAGCATTATCTTCGAAAACATTTGAGATAAAAAATAATAATAAGTCCTCATCAGAACCCTATTTAAATGAACACACGGGAGAAAGCATTATCTTAGACGACATTTGAGATAAAAAAAATAATTAATAAGTCCTCTTAGTAATCCTATTTAAACAAATGCAAATGAGCAAGCATTATCTTGGACAACATTTGAGATAAAATAATAATAAAATAGGTCCTCTTCGGAATCCTATTTAAATGAATACATGTGGCAAGCATTATCTTCGACAACATCTGAGATAATAAAAAAGAATAAAATAAGTCCTCTTCGTAATCATATTTATACGAATACACGTGAGCAAGCATTATCTTCGACGACATTTGAGATAAAAAAAATAAGTCCTCTTCGGAATCCTATTTAAACGAATACATGTAGGCAAGCATTATCTTCGACAACATTTGAGATTAAATAATAAAATATTAAGTCCTCTTCGGAATCCTATTTAAACGAATGCACGTGGGCAAGCATTATCTTCGACAACATCTGAGATAAAAAAAATAAGTCCTCTTCGGAATCCTATTTAAATGAATACACGTGAGCAAGCATTATTTTCGACAACATTTGAGATTTAAAAAAAATAATAAGTCCTCTTCAGAACCCTAATTAAATGAACACACGTGAGGAAGCATTATCTTATACAACATTTGAAATAAAAAAAATCTAATAAAGTATCTTTGGAATCCTATCTAAACGAATTCACACCATAAAGGGCTTCATTCTACGAACATCTATGGAAGAATTGCAAATCTTAAATCATTGATAGCATCATATTATGGTCTTGAACAACAGCAATAGAGCGAAAAGCAGAACAGTGGTAATAAGTCATCTGAGTTGATGAAACAAACTTCGCCATATTTCAGACAAGAGGATGCGTTACGAGTAGAGAACACTCACAGAAGCATTTTCTCTTGACTGCTTTTTGCCGATTGTGAAGCATTGGAATGGTTTCCTTACGGTAAGGAGAATGATAACTTGACATGGTCTTAAACCTTTTTTTACCTTGTATGGGCAAGTTAACAACTGGTTTTATTACACTTTATTTCTCGACGAATTATCAAGTTCATAACGTTCCTTTTTGCACTACTAAAATTACCCAAAATTGTTTGAAGTGCATGAGGAATAAATAGGACATCTTGCTTCCTCCCCTTCCCCATTCTCCTAATTTTGGCCCTTATGGAATATTTGGGGGGGGGGATATATGGACTCAAAACTTTATGCCGAATTGCCTCTCCCATCTACGTTTTCAGAATTAAGAAACGGCCCCGCAGGAAGAAAAGCTCCCTATTCTATTAATAATTTTCATGACTTCTTTACATTTAACCCACATCGAAATCAAAGAGTGATCCGGCCAAGTGATGGTGATCATCCTTCATCCTTATCCAACATCTACATTGAAATCAAAGGGTGATCCTACCTTATTAATGAAATGTTTTTTTTCAGTTATTTCATTGGTTTTTGTATTATTTTGTCACTTATCTATATACCTCTAATTTAGATGAGACTGCTTTTTAAATTAGAGCTATGAAATTTAATTGGAAATCTCTTCTCATCTTAACTCCCTTCTACTTCTTTAAAATTCTTAATTCTACCTTTCATGAAATTAGAAACGAAATTAGTGTGAAATCTAAAATAAAATATATATAGATTTACTGTCAGGTTATCAAAGGATAGCTAACTATTTTCCCACATATTGATTTTCAAATTATTTTCAAATCCATTCTAGTTATAATATTATTTTTATAAAAAGTATCTCATAGAGGAAATTTGTTATATTTTTCAATATATTTTCAATATACTGCTTCATTTGTATCTAATTTATATTCATTGCTCATTTTTTAAAATATTCATCGGTGCGACAGGAAAGAACATCGCCCCCTCTTCGCCAAGGATATTTAGCGCCAAATATGGCAACCCGATGCTGTCGTTGGAGGGTATCTTCCTCCAGGATATAAGACGCAAGAACTCGGGGAGTTGAAGATTTTGAACTCAGTAAGCAAAGTTGCTGAACACATTATACTTAAAAGATTCAACACATTTCTGGATTCCAATAATATTCTGGCCCCTGAGCAATTTGGTTTCCGAAATGAACTTTCCACCACGCATCAGTTAATTAGAGTGGTAGAATATATGGAGGAAGGTCTGGAAAATAATCAAAAAACGGCAGCCGTTCTCCTTGATATCCAGAAAGCATTCGACAGAGTTTGGAAAAATGGCCTTATCTACAAGCTCATTAATTACAATACTTCCCCGCACTTAGTAAAAATTATCATCTCCTACCTCAGCAATAGATCCTTTAAAATTAAAATTAATAATGAATATTCTACGATTAAAGCGATACTCGCAGGAGTATCACAAGGATTTAAGCTTTGGCCGGTATTATTCACTATTTATATAAATGACATCCCAAGACAATTTAACACTCTACTATGTATGTACGCAGACGACACAGCAATACTAGCGCGCAACAACAACCCTAAATATGTTACAATAGCTCTCAATAGACGTCTAAAAACTCTTGAAGACTGGTTTATAAAATGGAAAATTAAAATCAATGCAGAAAAAACTGAAGCAATTAATTTTTATAGAGGCAGACAAATTAGAAATTTTCCCCCAATTAAGATTAAAGATAAGACTATCCCGTGGTCTAAGGAATGTAAATACCTAGGTGTCATATAAGACAGTAGATTGACTTGGAAGCCCCACTTTAACTACATAGACAAAAAGTTTCGAGACCTAACTCGTAAATTTTATCCCTTAAATTCTCGAGACTCCAAATTGACCAGGAAAAACAAAATACTTATTTACACCACCTATTTGCGTCCAGTAATCAAATATGCCTGCCCCGTGTGGGGTTATGCACCTAAATCTAATTTGGCACATGTAGAAAGATTACAAAATAGTTTAATGAGAAGAATATGCAATATGAAATGTTTTATGCCCACCTCATGCATGTATAACGATTTTGAGTATCCTACCTTAAAAGAATTCATTAAAAAATTAGTAATTAAATTCTTCACTAGTGTGGAAAAAATTGATAATCAAGCAATACAAAATATCCCAAATTACAGCCCCCTTCCTAATTCCAGAAGACCTAGACGTGTTCTACTTTAATTATATTTGTTCTATCAATTCTAATCTTGCATAACTCCACACAGTTTAATCAAACATCATAGTATTAATTAAACTCTCAAAAGTCTAACTAACTCTGTTCGGTAGATTAGATCGCACTCACAACAGCCAATCAAAACACATCCTGACACTCACCCCTTCCACACCTCCAGCCAAACTCTACTGAGATCCTCGCTGATGATGATGATGCCAAAGCATGGATTGAGACCCATACCATCAACAGCCAATCAGAGCGCAGGCTCTGAGCTCATCCAGATCCATCGCAAGCACTAGACTTCGTCTCAGAGTATCATGCAAACTATTTCCTGCCATGCCGCTAACAAATAATCAAGACTGGGGATAAGCTCCTGCGGAGCTAGGTGCCTCGTCAACCCATCCCTAGTTGGAGATTTTGAAAAGTGCGCCAAGGAGGTGATGTTCTCTACGGATCAACCAATTCCTCTTTCTTGAATATTCTTTAAGGATAACCTATAAAAATAATCAAAAAGGACAAAGTAAAGGAAATTTTTATTAATTATTAAGGTAACTATGTAGAAATCAATAAGGTGTTAGTCAAGACACATTCGTCATGTTACGTCAATTTTCTATCAGACAATCTATTATGAGCGAGACAACATCTAATATTTTAGTTTCCCAGACGGTAGAAAATATTTTAAAATTTGTTTTTGAGTAAATGCTAGAGGTGTCAGTTGATACCTCTCAGTCTAATTCAATACCTACAAATGAACTCACCATTAATCAATATTTTTTGAATTAATAAATTCTAAAGACTTTGAAGATCAAAGAATATAATTGAGTATTGCATCTTGTAAGAAACTTACCGACTATTTTCAAATTATAGTTTTTTTTCTTTTGTGTGCTCTGTAGAGTCAATATATCAATGAAATAGGTGATTATTAATTATGTATGTCGGGGTCATAAACTTAAGTATGAAACAAAAACTATTTCTACCAGTAATTTAGTCTGGGTGATAACTTTTTAGGGGATTACATGAAATGTTTTAAATTAGTAAATAAATATAGGTATATAAAAAAATAAATTATTTCTCTAAAAAGGATTCATAATTTATTTAAAAATAGGAAATCAAGCCTTGTAACCGCCATAATTTTCTCTATCGCAGAATAAATTATATTCATATAACACATTCACGAGGTTTTGACTAAAATAATAAATCATTTTGGGTACTTACGTATTAAAACGTCCAACTCTATCAACAAATTTGAAGTCGTCTCCAATAAGTTAATAAACCGCCAATTATGGCAATACGGCAACAGTGTAATCTGTTGATTCTTATCGCCAAATTTAAAACTGTCGCCAATGAGTTACTAAACCGTTGGTGAAGACGGCCTAATACGTAAGTACTTTATTTTGATCTAGAAATATATAAAAAAGAGTCCTAATTTATGTGAAAACTAACATTAGCATTTTTGTTTCGTATGAATTTCTTTGTTAATATAACAAACTACGTCAAACAATTCACAGTTCTTTGGCTAAAGCGATAATGATTTGAGCTCCCACTCAAATTCAGTCAAGGTCGTTTAACACACATGCTAGCTAATTTAACCCATGCCTGGCTTATCCTTAATGTTAGTCAAAGCCTGTAGGAATAAATGTGTGTATAGAAGATAAAATATATCATTTATAAACGATCATGTTTTTCGCATTAAACACATATTTGCCATGGCTTTCTTTTAACTATCATTAAGTCTCAAAACTTATCTTTACTATATGC
Organism: Argiope argentata; assembly: GCA_026289955.1. Taxonomy (NCBI): domain Eukaryota; kingdom Metazoa; phylum Arthropoda; class Arachnida; order Araneae; family Araneidae; genus Argiope; species Argiope argentata. Next base: position 291,967 of record JAOUZG010030345.1, on the reverse strand, counting down.
AGGTTAATTTATTGCTTTACACTAGCATATAAATTATTTATAGTTGTACGTTACTTTTTACATGGCATTTTGCACACCTTATTTATACTGAATATTTTTACTAGAAACCAGTCGCTTGTCATTCCAGGTTATTTATGTTCTACAAAATGAACGTTACTGGAGCAGAATGCATTACTTTGAAATTCATAGTCATGCATTATATTTATTGCTGAAAGCTGACAAAAGTGTAAAAAAATGTTTGCAATGCTTCTGAATAAAAGGATCGTAGGTTCTGAAAAAAATGTTTTCAAGTAATGTTTCGATAAGGAATCGGAAGCATCAGTAATTTTAAAAAAATCTTTTGGTAGGAATTTTGGTTTTATTTTCAAAATTTACCGACTGAGCAGAAACTATAATAATAACGAAAAATCTGAAGATGAAGTAGGTTTTAAAATTATTGTCGTCTATTTTATAGAGTGTAAAATATTTTTGCTGAGTATTTTGCTCAGTATTATTTTTGATAAAATCACAAAAAATAGAATATTTTTCGAGTCTTGTATTTGAAACATTTTTCTCTAAAACATATAACTGCAAACCCAAGAGCAGTAGTTCCCTCCTTTTATCTCAAAATCTTAAAAATAAAGAAATGGGTTTTTCATTACTTTATTAGAGTAAATGTTGCATTCATTTTCTTTTGAATATTTTCAAAGTTTTTTTCCAATGCATAATTTGATTTCAATTCTTTATGATGTCAATAGTAAATGGATTAAACATTTTGGACGTTTTGTTTTTGATGTTTGCGAAATCAGATCTTAATGGGAAAAAGTCATTTGAAAGGGGGAGATAATTATTTTTTTAACTGAAAAAGTTATTTTGTTCATAATAACGATATGAAAATAATTCATGAATTTGCATATGGGTTTCATTTTTTATCACATTTTTTTTTCAAAAATGCGATATTGTACAACACAAAAGTCAGTTTTTATTGTACTTACATTTATTTCTTTTTCTTTCTTCTGATAACGTTATCAGTCAGCTTTAATAAACAGCATTTTGGAGGGCAGGAGCTCTACAGAATATCTCAAAAATTCGAAATCATTTTCAAACAACTATTTGTTTTATGCATGCCCTTCCTCGCAGCAAAGGATCTTTTATTTTTATCTTAAACTTGGATTTCCTCAATTTTTACAATTGATCACTCTTCCTATATTATTTAAATGAATTATGTAGAGCCTGCTCTTTTTCTTGTACATGGATAAAACTTTTATGTCTGTAATTGTCGACTTTCTGTAATTAAGAGATGAATTCAGAATATAAGTTGACCTCTTGTATTTATTTGTGTGTAATATTATTAGTAACTATATATGTTGAAATAACGGGAGTTGTCAAATTCAAAACAACTTTATTTTTGTATAAAAGCGAGATAAGCTCTCTTTTCAAACATCAAACACTTAAATTTTATGATCCGCTTTCAATAGCTGTCTATCCCGTTGTCACGATCACTGTTAAGAAGCGGATCGTAAATGTTCAAAGTGTAGGTAGGGAAGAGCAGATAAAGGACAAGAGCCAATGATACCAGATTTTATAACTTTAGGAAGGAAATTTTTCCGTCTAAAGGAACGGAGCAGACGACAAATTGCTTACTCAATGTTTCAAAAAGAATCCCTGTTTAAAATTAAATTAAATTATTGCTGGTTTTCTTGATTGGCAATAATTTATCCAATAGGTGAATATTGCAGCCTCAGTGAAATAGCTTGAAGTCACAGGTTGACTTTTATGGGTTTATCGGTAGCAATAACAAAAGGCACATGATTACACCACATTGCTGTAGACCTAGAGAACTACACATTAAAGTTACGCGGGAGAGAGCCGAGGTCACACTCCCCCTTGTAAGAGGGTCAAGATCGCTTCAACTGAAAAAAAAAAGAATATAAAAACATCAACAGTCAAATCACATGATGTTTTCATGATTGACAGCTGGCTCCGCCCAAGAAGATGACGTGGTCAGCTTAATTCGTAATACTCTGAGTTCTCTAATCAGAGAATTGAAAAAAAAAATAAGAAGAAAGACAGCTAGGTATTATTTAAACCCTGATTAATGATGAGAAGAATCTCTATAACCTCTACAACATTCGCAAGAACCTTCATACGTTTGAAAAGAGATTTTATGTTCAACATGATGATGATAATCAGTGATATCATGCTGTTTAATTTTTTGTGGGGGGAGGACTTTTTTGCCAGAGATTTTGAAGTTTTCGATGTTATTCGAGGTTGGCCTTGTACGACCGATTATTTAATTTATATAAAAGTCTGTCAGTCTTCGTCTCCTTTCATAATTCAATTATTGCGCTTATTCTAAATTTTTTATGAATTATTTAATTTTGCTGTTGTTTCTTATGGCACTTGCCAAGGACAAACTCGCTGAAATAGTCAGTGATTTAGGCCTAATTAGTCTCTCTTGTATTATAGTAGGGCCAACTAGAACAAAGAGTACAACTTTTGCTACTCACTCATCACATTCGCTTGCACAGCCCCTTTTTACAGGGGCACCGTCGCACACCTTACAGATAGAACACTGATGAGCAACCATGTCCGAATCGGGTCTGGAATCCGGAACGCCCAGATCACGGGGAAGACGCGATACCCCTATTCCAGGACACCGACTTCTTTAATTGTTATTTGGCATTATTTAAAATATTAAATCTTTCATTATTAACCGTTTTGTGTAACATACTTAAACGCATATACATATTATATTAAATACTTCTAATCTGCTTAAACTGTTAATTTGAGAAAGTAACAAATTTCTCCGAATACTTCATCTAATAGATGAAATAGATTCACTTATCGTTTTAAAGATAAAATGATTTACACTTTATTGATGAATATCTGGCTGCGTAATTGAGATGAATGGATCAATTTAAGAGGTTAATGAGAAAAAATAAGATTATCTGAATTGCACTTTTTTTTGACGAGTTCAAATTAAATTTTGTCACTGGATCAATTACAAGTTAATGCATTAAAAATTCTTTTTCAGTGATGAAAGATAAATGATAGATTTTAATTCAGAAAAGTTATTTTTTACTGTCGGTTCAAATAAACCTTGTAAAAAGGATGTAAATTTAAACAGGACCATTGATTAAAATAACTTCTTCAAACTTTACGCAAAGTGAATGGAATAAATATCCTAAAACAATAAAATAGCTGTTAATATTTCATTGCATTTTTGAATTTTTTTATCATTTCATCATCTGAAAACTTTATTTACAATTCAACTTCAAGTAGCATGAGGATGTTTTAAAAAAGAACCTTATAGAATGAAATTTCGGACAAAAGTTGACAACATTTGAGACGAACGGAAATTGCCTCAAAACACTTGAGACTACGCTAGATGAAAAGCATTTGATAAATGATTTAGAGAAGTTTCAGGGTGGCCCTTCTATATAAAAGAAGAACCACACTAAAATCTTCAATAGAATGGAAGGACCACACTAAAACCGTCAAAAGAATAGAAAGACCACACTAAAACCGTCAAAAGATTAGAAGGACCGCCGAGTTTCGAATCATTCAATCCCGAAGTCGATTTATTATCCTGAGATCATTAAGAATAAATGGGAGCAAGAATTATTTTCTTCCTATACCAGAATGCCCATTGTGAAATTGATGCCTTAGTCTTTCTCTCAAACATTTGTTCATTTAATGGTTAAAAAATGCAATTACAATCTGTCTCCGTAATATCACACCTATAATTTTATCACCCATCAAATGAATTACCTCTTTTGTCAAACATTCTGCTGAAAAAGTTTAATCAATGGAAAATATACTTTCCCAATCTATTCGAAAGCCCTCCTTGAAAGCCTTGACCGTAAATGTCCTTCGAAAGGACAAAACATCAGAATATCACTAACTAATTTATCTTTTTTTATGTGATGTTTAATTTATTGAGTACCCATGGTGCTTACTTGGTTCGTTTAAAGCACTGTCTTTGTATGGTTTTATAATAATGGTCGATGGTTGTTTGAACTTACAGTAACCCTTTAAGAAGAGCCTTCTTTTGTGCATCAACCCCCTTTAGACCTCTTATTTTTTAAAGAGAAGCTGGAATATTCCAATATTCTGCAGTACCTGAACTACAAAGGTCTTAGGAATGAAAAATTAAAGTGAAAATCTAAGAAAAATAAACTGTTTGATCGGTCTTTCAATTGCCTTTGACAGTTCACTATACACCTTTATGCCATCACTATCACGAAATTATATTTCGAAGACAACCTTATTTATATTCAAAAATTCGTTTCCAGAATTCTTATATTCATAAATATATCAGCTGGTCCTCAGCAGATAATTATCTCAATCCCCGGTATTGGTAGAACCATAAATTATTCCAGCAGAAATACAAATCATAAAAGCATTCTCTCCTTTAAAGATAGGTTTTCACCCAAACGTATGTAGATTTATGGTAAAGATGTCCTCGATTCTAAAACGTAAATGGAAAAATCGTTTTAGCAGCAGAGAGTTTATCGCTATCACTTACCATATTGTCTCGGAAACTTTCCTCCCAGTAGAAGAAACTCGTGAAGATGAAATTATCTCAAGAAAATACCAAAAGTAAAGTATTTGATATCGCTGTTTAGTACTTATTTTTATCGTCATCAATTACTTTAAAAGAGTGTTTAAACTATTTTCTATTTTAAAAGGGTTGAACTTCTATTTATTATTCCAAAAGTGTTTAATTTTTATTTTTTATTTCAAAAGTATTTTATCTGTGATAGAAATATTGTAAACACAGTATACAATAAATTTATGATGGTAAGAAAACAAAAAGTTTTATGATTACAATCTAATCGATCATAAATGTCTTTATGGAGTTTAAAAGTTTCTGTTGAGTTATTTCAATGAATTAAAATCAAATTCAGTAATAATGTTCTATTGCCTAATATAGACGTTTTGTGTCTTCAAAAATACACAATAAATGCGTGTGCAAATAATATTATAATTATTAACTACCCATTTATGTCAAAATTATTTCTAACTTACGTTTTTAAAATTCTAATAAGTGTCTAAGTTTGAAAAGTGTTATTTATTTCAGTAATCAAATTAATGTAATGATAAAATAATTAATATCTTTTTGCTATATATATTGAGAAATTAATAAAATTTACTACAAAAATGATTGATTTTTAAAAGTTCATGTCCTGAAGGAAAATAAATAAAAATTGCTAGAAATACAAAATATTTGTAAAAGCTATTCGCAGCTAATATAAGACTAATTTTTTCAAAAAGAAATTAATTTCATAAAAGTGGGTCAAAGATTAGACAAAATCAGTTATGAAGCAATTTTTATCAGTATACCTTAGGTATTTTTAGAAAGAATTGGTGTTGAGGATTACAACTATCAAACTCATTGCTAAGCTATGTGGATCATAAGATATATAGAGAATATTTATCATATAGATATATAGAGAATATTTAAATCCCCTTAATTTAGTTTAGAAAAATTTATAACTCATAAGTATGTTAAAATAATGTTAATTTTCGACATGTACTTATTAATCGTTTTTAAATAATATCCATCAAATTGGCACTCAATCACACCATTGTGAACTAAGTTTCAACCCCCAATCCTAGAGACAAGTCTTCATCACTAAGTCATTGTAACCTTGAAGAGTACCAAATACAAGATTCTAACTTTGGCGTGTTTCACTTACATCAAATCTGTATCCTCTCCAACCAATTTTCATCTCTCCAATATTAAGGTTACATCAAAATTCCTCTCCATATCTCTGGACTTTTGACCTTGACACGCTTTAAATGCACCTAATCCAGAAATTTGTTAAACCAGCCTTCAGTCCTTCAATATCGAAGACAAGACCCTGCCCTTAACATCCCCCCCCTCATTCTGAAGGGCACTAATGACAGATATTTTACATTAACTTGTTTAAATTTATACTTAGCCCCCCGCCTTCGTGAATCAACCCTTAACCGTCAATTCTAAAGTCAACAACTGCAATCATGAATAGATCACCAAATCTCAAATACCACCAAGGCATCACAATCTTGAAGAGTATCACTGGCAAGCTTCTTGCCCTTGGCGGATTTCACATACATCAATTTCGCTTCCTCGCCAACCAATATTCATTTCGCCAACCCCGAAGACAATGCCGCCAACCCAACACTATCTGGAAGGATATCATTGGTTAAACATTTAGCTTTGATATGTTTCACGCGCATTTAATTTTCGATTTGGTTGATGCATTTTCCAAACCTCCGTTATCGAATTATAGACTAAGGATTATTCTAAAGGATTACTCTTAAGTACTACTCTTAAAGATTACTTAGACAAAGTAAACCGTAAGAGTATTTCGCAACTAAAATATTTAAATATTAAACTGTTTATCTACTTTAAAAGAAAACAGAAAACTTTAACAAAGAAACTTCGAACAGAACGTTTGAAAAAACATCTGGTTTAAAACAATAGCATTATTATCTATTAAAAACTATTAAAAACATTTTGCAAATTTTCGCAGCATATGTGTAGTTTTCCTGACTTTAATTAACATCATAAAATAGTAAATTAATTAATAATTTTTGAGATAGATAGGATATATATAACATGGCTGTATATATATATATATATATATATATATATATATATATATATATATATTGTAAACAGGATATATATAACATAAGCCTAATAGGAAATCAACGAAGTCAAGAGTCTCAGTATGTCTAATGTACACGACAGAATCGAAATTGATTTTATAATTCGCGCTGTGGGAATTGGAACGATAGAACTAAAGATTGATTACTTAACTTTTTCTTCTTTTTTCTTGCTTCAAGACAGGTCATCTTTCAAGATGGATTTTTAATCTCCCTTTCGCAAATAAGTATTTTTATTTTTTGCAGAAAAGTTTCTTCGATTAATACAGACCTCTTTATTTTTTCTCACGTATAGATTCATTCAACTAAACACTTTGTAGATTTTCTAAAAACTAATTAAAATAAAGTTTTATAAAGAAAAATTAATTGCTTTTATATAGGATAGTAAATGAAAATTTTATGGCAATCAATAAAAAAATTGATGTATTATTTAATGTCTTTTAAATATTTAAGGTTTTTAGCATATTGGATGGCATACATCCTTTATATAAATCAAGAGTCAAAAGCTTATGTACAAAATAATTATATTAATACACTTCTTTATCTATAAAATCTGATTCGCAAATACGTAATCTTTGAAAAAATACAATTCGAGGTTTTACAGGATCTTAACTTTCCAAATCTTCCTGAATACGAGAAACGCATTTCTGGAAATCTGTCTATCTTTCTGTGAACACAATAACACTTTGAGCTGTAACAATGAAATGTAACTTATGTTCCTTTTACCAAATTTATAGAAATTTATTATATTTTCAAAGAAATCCGTGAAGGAAATATTTAAATTCCCAGCTGACCAAATTGAAATGAACACGATAATTGCAGAACAAAAAGAGATGCACTGATAAGATTCTTACAAAAGTACACCTAAAAGGCATATCCGTATCAAATTTGTGACAAACTCATCGAGCCGTAAACCATTTGCCAATCTGTATTTTTACATGCATGTACGAGGTTATTCAATAATGAAGTTACTTACGTAAGTTATACCATACTCTCCAACCCGACGCAAAAGAACACGGATTTAAATAATAAAAATGAATGACCGGACGTCCACAACATCACCACTGGCAGGAATTGTGGATGAGTCTTAAGGGTCATCACTGGCCATGGTACAACCCTTCACGTTGCAAATACGCCCCGTTATCGTTTGGAGAAGCACATTCCCCCTATGGTAATATCCAACCCTATGGCTTGGCAATATCCAACCGCCATACCGGAAGCATCTCTTCCCCATTTTCAGGTATCCTCCTGGAAGATAGTTGCTTCATTAAATCAAATTTAGTTCTCATTTTACACTCTATAACAAAAAAAATTGACTCACCAAGAAGAAATCATCCTACTGCTTTGAAATTTCATATGCTTGAGTGTTTTATCCAGATATGCAAATGATTAAATTTTGGTGTCCAATGAAAGAATAGTTTGATCTCCAAAGCATTGGAACTGCGCTTCCAGCAGATGTATATAAGGAGCAGTTCTTCAACGGTTGCTACAACTTTCGGTTTGATTTCGATTCAGATTACATCTCAACAACTTAAAAAATGCCTCGCCGCAGGGCTCGTTCTCATTACGAGCGACTGTTAGAGTTAGATAGAGGCCGTATCATTGGATTGAAAGAGGACGATTGGACAAATCGGAGAATCACTCGTCACTTGAATCGAAGCGATGCGGCGATTCGAAGATACTGGCAAAGATAAGTGGAAAATGGCATAGTTCAGCGTCAGGAGGGGTTGACCTAGGGCCACATCAGATCGTGAGAACAGAGTGATTGTCCGGTCAGCTGTCACAGCACCTTCTTCATCTCTATCAACCATTAGACGTCCAACCCAAACACCATTGTCCACATTACCATTCACAGACGGTTAAGACAGCGAAATCTACGCTCGCACCGTCCGTTATGCTACCTGCCACTCACACATGTACACTGCCGAGCCAGATTACAGAGGGGCATGGCTCTATCAGATTGGAATGATGCCGACTGGAGACATATAGTCTTTAGCGACGAATCCCGCTTCCAAATGTGTCCTGACGATCATCGAATGCATTTTATTCATAGAGGCAGGATTTTAGAAATAATATTCACCATTAAGCTGCTGAATCCCACTGATTATGATTCTGCTTTCTCTAATATAGCTAAACAAGGTCAAGATCCCTGATAAAGGGAAAGTGTAAGATAATCTTTAATTCAAAGCGATCTTGAAATACTTAGAGCATGTCTAGGGGAATTCAAATACGTGAGGGTAAATACCTTCCTTGAAGACTTTCAAGGGTAAGAAGCCCACATTTGTGTTTTGACTGGAATAAACCCAGAAAAACCTTTATAAAAATACCTTTGGGCTCAAAGTATAACGAAAAAAAACACAGTTTGACATTCTTTAAATAACGGTTAAAAGCAGAATCGAAATTTGAAAAAACAACATTCTCTCTCTAGTTCATTATTCTCAATTTTAATAAACCTTAATTATATGGAATTACAGAAAAAAGATTTAAAGTGTCAGAAGTTCAAAGGTTATTCATTTAAGTGATAATACATTTTAGTTTGTCTCTTTCAAATACACACATATTATAGATTATCAAAAAAAAATCAATTCAGAAAAAAAGAAAAGTATAAATTTCTCACAAGTTTTTTCCTAACCATGCCTTCTTTATTCACCCACCAAATACAAATTCAATTTTAAACTTAACTCTATTCTGATTAACTCAAAATTCTATAAAATTCACCATCAAAAGAGACAAAAATAGTTATTTTTAGACTTCTTTTCTGCCGTGGAAGGCTTTAAAAATAATATAATTAACCTGCGGCGGTTACGATGTTTTCACAAACATAGTCATTACAGAAAAATATATTTTTAGACTGCGATGTGATTTCGGAGAATGGGTTAAAGAAAGGTATAAAAGGATCAAAATGAGTTACTATTGTAAACCTGAAGAGCTATTTTTAAGATATGAACTTTATTTCTCTTTTACTTTTGACATGTTATATTGCATGTTTCTTTCTTCAAAGGAATATAAACAATAAAATATATTTTACTGGTGTTTCGATAGTTAATTTTTAAACCATTTGATATAGAAAGAGATATTTCCATCTAAGAAAATGAATCAATTAACGAATATATATATATATATATATATATATATATATATATATATATATATA
>JAOUZG010030345.1:262750-275660 GCA_026289955.1 Argiope argentata | reverse complement strand
AATAAATCCACTCTAAAATTTTAATTAATTAAAATCGACGATATACACTAAAGTTAGAAACACAGTATCTTTATTGCACAGAGTGGATTTATTTCCTAAAAAAAATTCACTCTAAAATTTTAATTATTTCAAATCAACGATGTACGCTAAAGTTAGAAACACAGTTGCTTTATTGCATACAGTAGATTTATTTCCTAAATAAATCCACTCTAAAATTTTAATTAATTAAAATCGTCGATATACACTAAAGTTAGTTACACAGTTGCTAAACACTGACCTCCAGAAATAATGGTAAGAGCATATATACCAGTGAAATGATCTCGACTTAGAGTCGCAGAGTTCGAAGATTTGAAAAGTCTTTCCTTCATGCAAATAGACATTTATTTAGGCCAAGTACACTTACATGTTGAAGTCAGTACTTCTTCCCGTTAGTATGGTGTGGAAGGATTGAAAAAAGTGCTATCTCATGAGCCTTGCTTAAAGTTTAACCATGATTGAAATTGATGATGTTCTTTTCAAAACAATTATGTTTTTAATCAAATATAACGCTATTTTATTTTTTATGGAAACCCTTTTACTGTAATAAATTATCCTCATTAGTAATTAAACAGAAAATATACACATGCTTGAGATTATAGATTTGGTGACACTACATAGACCTAAATGTAGTGAAAATAGGCGTTTCAGATGAAATTCCCGTTGAAATTTAAACGAATTAAGCAATGAAAAAAATTTCAGGAATTTTCTATGATAACGCTAGAAAATATTAAAGTACAAAAGTTTTCTCAAATCATTTGAACATTAAAAATCTTCTCTTTCTTTTATTATACCAGTTTCATCATTGAGCAAAACTTTGCTGAATTTAGAAAAGAATTTTTAAAAAATATGTCCTTTGCAGGATTTTCAACAATACATCCATTGCTCCAATGAGATTGAAACTGCTTTTATTGATTCATCAAAAATTGTTTGCGTGATTTTTTTTAGTTGTTAGTACCAAAAAAAATCCTGAGGATTATTTCCGTTTATTATAGTAGGAATAAAAAGCTGTTATAGATTTGTAATATTGATCCCGGCAATGTCAGATCCATGCTAAGGAAGAGAGCTTCATAGATATTTTTAACGGATGCTGAATGAAAGCCAAATCAACGATCCTCTGGTTTGTTGACACTCAAAGAAACTAATTAAACACTTTGCGACGAATTTGGTAATTTTAATAACTTGTACAAAATCTAACGTTTCTGAAAGTGCCGGAAATTTAGTAATCTTTCAATTAAGAGAGAACATACGATATCCTTCTAGAAATGCTGCTCTTCCACGAGTGTTATACAAATACAGGCTGACAAAAGACAATCAGACAGTTTTTTTCGAAAGATATGAACTCTAAGTGAAGTCTCTCTTAAAAGTGTTATTTCAACGAGCTTTTTTTACTGCTTGTGTTGTGATTTTTAGTTGAGATTTGCAGCTTGTGTGTTAGTCTCTATTGCAAGTACCTTTTCGCTTATGTATTTTCGTGTTTTTGTAAGTTAAAAGTCCCTTATTTGTTACTAAGCCTTCTATACCTTTCATTGTACAACAACATGGATCTTGGAATTTCCGTAGCAAGAAATAATAGCTCCTCAAAAAGTAATACTCATTTAGAAGAGGAATTGAAAGGTCAATTGTCGTTATATTCTTCTACATAATAAACATTACAGATAGAAACCAATAATAATTTTTATATCAATTAAAATTCGATATTAAAATTACTTTTCTAAGAATTAGTTGTGAACAAATTATGCAAGAGATATTTATTTTAAATATGAACTATGTTCTCAACAATTTGCTAGTTTCTAAATAAGCCTATCTCTAAATAATATACAAAATTGTCTAAGTGATTTAAAGAATTTTTCTTCAAAAATTGCAAAACTCAAATTATAAGTCCTTTTTGGAAATTTATAATGAATATGAGAAGCTATTTAAATTCTAAAATAGCATATTACAAGCTACAAATTTTGAAATCTCTCGTTGAGTTTTAAAAAAGTAAAATTATTCTAGAAAAACAATCGAAGTTCATGGAAAAGAAAAGTGAAATGTAATCATCTTGTGAATATTCAATATTTGTCAAGAACAAAAAAATAGAACAAATATAATCTTTTAATGGCGGATTAAATTAGATTGTCTGTTAAAAAGATGGAAAAACAAGAAAAAAGAAAGAAATTTATAGATTTATCTTTCCTCTTTTTTATTAAATTATTATTATCTACAAGTTCAAAGCTGATAAAGCTTATTCCAACTACCTTGTTTGAATAGAATGTTAAAAAAAATTGAAAATATCGGAGGAACACTTGTAATTATTGCTATTTTTGAATATACAGTTTTAATTATTGCAATGTTTGAATATGTAATTTCTCAGATGTATAAGATGATCCTTTTTTGTCATGCTCATCTATATTTCTCAGTTTTATAATATGCATTTCCTCAAGCATTCAAGCTAAAAAAATATGAATTTAATACTTGTTATATACTAAAATATGAATATGAATTTTATGCTTATTCTTATACTACAAGCAATCAGATAAATATCCCCCCAAACCCTCTTCTTTAGTTATTATTCTTAAATCTAGTTAATTAACTTTGATTTTTTTCAATAAGCATATCTTTTAATTTATATATTTAGATATTTTAAATTTTAGTTGAAGATCGATTTTTTTCTAATTTAGCAAATAAATATTTTAAAAAATATCTGAATTTACAAAGAAATGCTTTTTTTTATATAAATCTACATGTTAATTAAATAACGTCTTTAACTGGAACTCTTTTGTTTCTTAAAAATATTATTAATATGCATTAACTTTACCAATATGTTATAATGTCTATAATGGAATAATAATTGACACTATTCATGGAAAAATCATTATTTATTCATTTGATTTTATTTAGATTTTTGAAATACATATTTTTAACATTTAAAAAACTATGGCAATAATATTTAAAAAGTAAACTAAATTCATATTTTTTAAATTCTGTTAAGAAATAATTTTCATAAGATTTATTGTTTTCAAAATTCTAAAAGAAGAAAATTTCTCCTCCATCATTGATGAAGTTAAAAAGGAAGAATGATGAATTTTCGTTTTTTTTAAGACAGATACTTAAACTGATGTATTAAATGTGACTGGGAGACCGAAATTTTAATGATGAACTGATTTTTGCTGCTGATAAAATTTTCAAGTTAAAATACTTTCAAGGATAGTTGATACATAAAATTCCTACTACAAAAGTTGGATTCGAAATGATATTTTGAATTCTGAAATTCTGACTATTGTTAAATTTTATACAACAGTGAATTAAAAATTATAATTAACCAATTTTGGCGTTCCGCTAGTTTGTCGGAATATTTGCTGAGTGTAATTTGAACTAAATCTCATTTTCATATCTTGATCATCTTGATTATCTTGACGATCTTTAATCAGCAAATAACGGCTTATATTAAAGTCATTTTATTTTAATAGCTTTATACTTGAGTTTTTTATTGTGTACATGAACATCCCTAATTAGAGTCAAGAACAATGATTATCTAAATGCCCTTTTAAACTTAAATACTTGGATAATCTTTTTACAATTGTAAGATATCTTTTGTGATTATATAATTCAACTTTCAGCCTTACATAATTATTGCAAATAACTAGAAATTCATTTTATCTCTTTAGTTTTTAGGCAAAAGAAGAAAATAATGTGATTAAATATTTAATAAAACAAAGAAAAGAGTTTGAAATTTATTGTTAAAAATTTGATGGTCTGAAAATAAAATTTTGTTGAAAATTAGGCAAAAATATTTCTAGAAAATATATTAAAATCTATAAAGCAATTGCTCAACAATTAAATTGATTTCTTTAAAAAGGCAATTTATTAAATTTTAAATTGGTGTAAAAAATAGTTGTGTACAAATTTACTTTTAGAAGTAATCGAGGAAAACTTTAACGTCTAGCTTGATTTTTCATTAAATAAAATTTTTATTTAAACTCTCCGAAGTGCGTACTTTTATTTTTCAAAATATATTTTTAAAGTTTTATTTGAGTTGAGTTAACAACTTGAGATACAAACTTCTTACAAAACATTGTTATTTTCACAAGGTGATAATGATTTTAAATGGTGACTGGCAAAATACAAGATGCATTTATTTATTAAAAAAGGAGGCTAAATCTAATTTTGATTTGAGATAGTATAGATATCAAAAATACAGTTATGAATTTGTATTATTCCCCCCCAGTGCAATAAGTACTCCAAGTAAAGATGAAAATTTTAAGATTTCTCTGATGGATGCTTGAGTCAATGACTCTTAGGAATGGGGAAGAATTTGGAGATAAAATTACAGAAACTACATAAATCTTGGCGATCGTTCCATCGGGAAAGAGTTACATCGTTTTTTGAAGAAAAAAAATGTGTGTCCTGCCTTAAATAACATTAACAGTCAATAAACATAAGTAAAGAGTTAGTCATTCAATAAACTAAGAGTAGCGAAAGAAACGAGAGACGTGAGTAGTTCAGCGAAGTTTCTCCTGCAAATTCTCTTTTCACTTAGTACTGTTATTATTATTCCTTAACTGTTTGATGTTATTTATTGCAAATATTTTATGTTTATGCTTCGTCTGTGCTTTTCTTCTATAAGTTTATACTTTTTTGCGTATTGAAAATCTCCATCCGATATTGGGCCTTTTGGACTTTTGACATTAAACAACTCATAAATGGATATTTTTCAAAACTTCGGTAACCATATTGTGTTGTTGTATTAATAATTATTTTACTGTATATGAACACTTCTATATGAAGTATTTATTTTTTGTTAAGAATGTTATTTATTATTATTTTGAAGTAATATTGCTTACTATTAAACTTTTGTCGAAACCTAGGTCTCCATATAAATCCTTATCTTATTGTAAATTGTTAAGCAAAATTCACTTAATTTTTTTCAGTCTAGATATTGTTTCTTAATCTTGCCTTTTCCATTTTAAAAAATGTATTCATGACGTATTTTACACTCCGTTGATTATCCGGAAGTTATAGAACTATTAAGAACCTTCAAGATAAATACTTAGTTTAGCAAGAAATAAGGCACGTTACTTGAGTATCAGATGACTTTTAAAAAAAAATCGGTGGCATTAAATAGCCCATAAAAATAATAATTCCTCTTTAAAAACTGAATTAAATCACACAATGTAGACTGCAAGTGACTGAAATCCCTGAAGAAAAGAAACAGAAAACTTAGCTAAACGACAACTTGTTGTCTGGATCCCAGTCAAAACTAAAAAGCAATAACATGAAGCCACAGAAAATGGCTTCATTGCCCAAGAATATCATAAATCAAAAGAACTATTAGAATATTCCTCATGTGAAAACGTTTGGGAGAAATAAAAACTACAGAAAATGGTGTGCGGGAACTGGAGCGGAAAACTCTTTTCATAAAGCAGCTAACAAATATTTCCTTAAATTTTTAAACCAGAGAACACAATTCAAGTAGAATGAAAAGAAAACTTTTTTACGAAGAAAGATTATCATGATATAGTTGATCTTTTATGTCTCGAGAAGCAAATAAGACGTCCTTCGGAGTAAGTACTAAATATTTTCATCATACAAATGAGCTTTTTATATATCCTTTCAGGAAAACATTTGTTTAAAATATAAAATGATATTTATTTTCTGTGTTCTCTTTTTTACTTTAAAGCCAATTTTTGAAATTATACTAATTCAAAAAAATTTTAAAGGAAAAAAAATTTAAGGAAATTTAAAAGGAAAATATAATTTTTTTAATCAATATTCAAGAGGCCAAGAGAAAAAGTTATTAGATTATAATAGAAAATTTTATAACAAATTGGTATGATAATTATTTTATTTTATGCTGTATATAATTCCATTTTATTCTAAAAGAGGCTTATGATTTTTTATTATAAAATTTGTTGAATTTCAATATCTTTCTCAGACTGTATACATCACTGGATACATTAAAATTTCCTCTTTCACATCCAAATATTTTATTACAAAACTTTTATTCTACTATTATTGGTCTTATAAAAGCATTTTTTTCTTTTTTCAAAAACTTTTTTAACTTTATAATTTTTTTTTTGCTTTTTAGCCTAAAATATAATAATAATTACTAGATAGATAGAGAGAGAGAGAGAGTGAGAGAAGGTATCGTAAAAATTATAACATAATATAATAATTATTATATTATAATTTTTATGATATATCCTAATCAATTTTCTCACATTCATATCCAAATAGCACTACAAGAAACCAAACCAAATTAAAATTAAATTAATGATCGATTATCAAATTTCGAGAAGTTTAAAATACCGCATTACCATCAGGAAGATGCAAATGCTCAGAGTTCTAGAACAACACATACCAAAAAACATATTTTAAAATATATTCGAAGCCACCATTTTCAAAGGTATAAAATTTCAAATTTAGAAAAAAAAATGAAAATGAGCGTTTGCATTAAATGTAAACACAAATATGCAATAAATCGAATGCATGTCGAACTGCAAAGTATTAAGTTTCAAATTTCCTTCAAAAAATGTTTTTATTCAAACAAATTCTTTTAAATATTCGTTTTGACTTACAAAATGTTTTTTGTAAGTCAATATGAATATGAATTTATTTACTATATATGAATATGAATGAATATGAATTACCAATATGAATATGAATGTTGAATTTATTTACTGTCGTATTTCTTAAAAATTTAATTTTGTAATCTTATTTATTTATTTATTTATTTTTCTCTTAGTAGTTTTCACTTAATGACAAATACATGTTTGGTAATGTTAAAATTGTAATAAATAGATTTAAAAAACTGATGATAAAGAATGAAACACAAAAGAATAGAGAAGCAGTAAAGATCTGAATAATACATTTTCTTAATAATAATTTTTATTGTTCTTTTCTTGAAATTTAATATTACACATATCATTAAACATTATTTGTGACATATTATTTACATCAATGATATAGAAAAAAATTAAAAACTGTTCGTTTCAAATTAGTCTTTTTAACACCCAAAACTCTTTAAAATTGGGAAAGAATTCGCACCTTTTTTTCTTATCGCTTTATATAATAAAACTTTTAAATACCGGTGTCCTGGTACAGAGGCAGCGCGTCTTCCTCGGGATCTGGGCATTCCGGGTTTGAGTACCGGTTAGAGCATGGTTGTTCTTCTGTGTCCTATCTGTTAGACATGCAAATGTCCCCCCCCCCCTTGTAAAAAAGGAATGTTCAAGAAAATGTGCTGAATGTGTAGTTAAAGTCGTGCTCTTGGCCCTAGTTGGCACTGCTTCAAGCAAGAGACGCTTATTTCAAAATAAATCAGCTGATGCTCAACGAGCTTGTCCATGGCCAGTGCCATTAGTAACAACAACAACAACAAGCTTTACAGTAAATACTTTTAGAAGAAAATGAATTGCACTTTATAAGTGAAATTATAAAGCAAATGTTGAAATAGCAAACTCGCGAAAATCGTTAAATGCAGAATATATAGCTTCTTTTCTGTTTTAATGACTGGATACTATTTAAAATTAATAAATTGTCTGCATCATGAATTATCGTTTCCTATAATGTACATTTAAATCAACATTAGTAAAATGTTCAGTTTTTTTCTTCTTTAAGAATCATTAGACACCAGTCTTAAGTCATTTTCTCTTCAGTCTAAAACTAAATGCACCTTAATACAATCCATTAATGAAATAAAATGAATTGAATTCGAGTAATTTTTCCAAAGATAAAACAGTAAAATCATTATCCAGAGATTAGTTACTCCGTTTTTCTTTTTTAAATTTAGACGATAAAGTATTTATCAAACAGGGAAAAGGGAAGAAGTTTATAAAAAAAATTGGCCATTATATGATTTATATCACTGCTAGATTGAAGTTTTTGACTTTTAACCAATCTCTACTGATTTCGGTCGTAAAATCAAAGTGAGCTTTATTGCTGTCATTAAGATAAAAGCTCAGAGCCTGGGGGTATAACGTATTTAATAGAAAAAGAAGATTTCGGAAAAATTTTCTTTAAAAAAAGATTTAGCAATTTCTCCAAAAATTCTGGATATTTCAGAAATAAAAGAAGAAATGATATTTTTTTATCGAAAGATTATTTCTATTTAGAAATGAGAAAAATTTTCTCGTTAAATTAAGTTGGAGATTGTGAAAAAAAAGTGTTGTCCATTTGGTTTTAGTTTCAATTAGGTTAAATTAACATCCCGATTTAAAGCAATGACTATTTTGAGATGGATCTTGAAATTTTCAGCCATGGATAGATGACGAGGACGATACATAAACTGGTAAACCCCTCTCCAAACTTCAACACCACAGCACACCAGCAGGAGGACGTTTATCACCTATGGATTTAACTTGTACCAGATCCGCTTATATGACGGTGCTTTTACTGAATTGATTTTCGAACCCGAACCTTTCGGTTTCTAAGCCGATACTTTGTAACCAAACCACCACGCCATTTGATAGCTGGGTATAAATGACTTAAAATATTTATAAATATTTTAAATAATTAAAATATATTAAATAAGTAACTTAATTTAATTAAAATATTTTAAAGGTAAATATGGAGAATTAAACAAAATAGTTTTTCTAGTTTTTACTTTCACATATGTTGGTCGGGATGGCCTGGGTGGTAGAGCGTTGGACTCGTATTCTTTAGGTTACGAGTTCAAAAAACTCACCAGTCAAAAGATTCCCCGAGTGTGTGGCGGCTGACGCTCGTTAAATCTGTTCGTGGTCGCAAAGTCTTCCATTTGGAGAGTAATGCCTCTGAGGATATTGGGTCAGAAGTAATCGTTCTCTGTTCCAGGTCTGAATTACGATCTGAGATGAATGAATGAATTTTCATGAATGTAGTTCGCCACCTAAAATGAGTTGTGACGTGTGTGTAGGTAAGTCGTACTCTTGGCCCTAGGTGGCACTACTTGTAAAAAAACAGAGACGCATTTCTTAGACTTAAAATCTGCTGATCGGATCAGTGGAGGCTTGTCCAGGGTAAGTGCCATTAGTCACAACAACAACAAAAACTTTCACATATGGGAAGTGTAGAGTAAATATAGTGATAATACAAAAATTTGAAATCGAAGCTCTGGTGAATTTCCATTCAAACACACACTCTCACTTTTAGCATTATGTCTGTCTGTCTATCTGTAAAAATGGGAAGTCAAAAACGATTTCAAACAGAAATTCTAGTTTCGATACATGGAATTATAACCAAATTTTGAATGAAAACTATCAATATGTTTAACCCTTTATCTTCTGATAATACTTATAAATACCATTTAAATCTGGATTGTATTTTCATAATATGATTATTTTTGCCAATGGTATTCTTAAAAACTCGTAGAATGCAACCTAAATAGCAGGAAGTTAATATAAGCTAAAAGTAGGAATGGAAAATAAATAATTAATAATTAAATTAATTAAGATATTTCTATTAATTAAAATTTTCTTCTTGGATTCTCTGGGATTATTCTGCAAGGAAACTTGATTACTGGTGCAAAAATGAAGTTAGAAAATTGATGGCGACATAATTCAGTAGATAAAGGGTTAAGTGCCGGCTTTCTGGCAACGAGGTAGTGTGTCTTCCTCGTGGTCAGGGAGTCCTGGGTTCGAGTCCCGGCTAGAGCATGGTAGTTCTTCTGAGTCCTGTCTGTTAGATGTATGGATGTGTCCCCTTGTAAGAAGAGGCTGTGCGAGAGTATGTGTGTGTGTTTCATCCTCATATGAGCTAGAAGTCAGACTTCGGTCCTCGGGTGCTCAGGGGTCCATACCCTCAGAAGCTACTGCACCCTTCTTTCCGTGGTAAAACGTGGACACGACATCATCATCTAAGAGTTAAGTGCGAGTGCACTCATCAACATGAAAATCAGCGAGCTAGTTAGTAAAGTTTTGTACACAGAATCAGCATCTAAAATACAGATACTTTTACAGTTTTGAGCCAAATTCGTCGAACGATAACCGTCTGTCGGTCTTTTCTTTTATAGTCATGTAAACGCTAATAACTCATAAACGTAATTAATTCTTAACTCAATAAGATTCTATACTTTATCTTTGAATTACAATTGTAGTTTTGTGCGAAGTGTTAATTTCAATCGGCAAACAAAAAGTCTAACCAAAGCACCTATTCTACCAGCAAATTAAATAAAAATGCTAGGTTTACGCCAAATATCTGTCTTTCAGTTTTTCTCCTGTCTTCGTATATGTCTTTCTCCATACAAGGTAGTTGTAACTCTTCATTGCCGATGGCGTGAAAGGCATTCACGACCTCACTAAATCTCCACAATTTTATGCAGATGAAGGATGGATAAAACATTTATTGGGAAATATGAAATGAAATGGAAAATGTGATTTTATTTGTTGTTGTTACTTGTTGTGATTTTATTTGTTTTTGCTGGCCAAACCGGTACTCGAACCCGGGACTTCCAGAACACGAGGAAGACGCGCTACCTATGTGCCAGAAACATGACATTTTGCTTGTAGTCCAGCAATGTCTTGCTGGATCAAAGAAGTGCAAATGCCATTTAGAGGAAGAATATGAATTCTTTTATCACGCCTACTGTTCTTCAGCATTATGTAAAAGCTAATGTACGAATATTAGTTTTAAAAACAAATTTCTGGCTATTGTCTAATAGTCGCTGCACTTCTCCTAGCATTTCTTTAAAAGAACATAAATCTTGGTCAGTTTCAAATTAAAGTAAAATTCGTATCTTAGACATTTGATTTAAAGTAGACTTCAAAATTTACACGGAGAACTCATAATTGAGAATGAAAATCTTCTGGCATAGTAGTTGGTTCTTGCTGCCCTTGTGGGTACACGCAAAGGTGTGTCTGGCGCCTCTCCATCGATTCCGGGACCTACACCCCAAGCCAAGGGAAGGGTTGTATCGTGTCCGGTGATGATCCTTAGGATTCAACCACAGTTCCCGACATTGTTGATGCTGTGACTGGCGGTCTTGATGCCCTTTTGAGTACAAGCAAAGTGGAATCTGGCTGTTCTCCATCGAATGTAGGACGTACCTCCCAAAGGAAAAGTTGTACCGAGGCTGCAGCTGTCCTTAGGATTTAACCACAGTTCCTGACCTATTGCTGCTATGCGGTCCAGTAATTCAGATGTTTTAGTGCACAATCTGGCTGTTGGAGTAACCAGTTTGTGGGTGTGGTTGCGGTTACTGTACGCTTTAGAAGAAGATTTAGAAGCTAAAAAGAGAATATCATCAAAGGTACCTAGATAAATTCATCTAGATTTATGCATGTTAGAACATAGATGCTACTTAGTTGCTCCAAGGATGCTATTTTAAATCCATTTCACAAAATCATATTTCCTTTGTTAGTGGTTTTTCCCAGGAATGTCAGATACGCTTTGAAGAATATTATCTTGATAGGAGATCTTTGATCGATTTTAATAATAAATCTGCATATTCATTCGTTTTTCATAAGCATTTCGGCTTATTCAAGATGGGACATCTGTGTCAAAAAGGTAAATTTTCGAATGCAAGACCAAAGATTCATGTTTGAAATCTGTTTTCATTAAAAAACAGATGTATAAAATAGTCAATCCCTTGTTAAATACGTTGATTTGGCGTCGAAGTTTGGCATTGTTCGTCATGTAAAAGTTGTTCAAAACTGCAAATTCAGAGTCTTACAGGCAATTGTCCTCGAATTGCTTCAAATAGTTATTATAGCTTAAATTTAGTTATAATAACCTATTCAATATCATTCTAAAAATTTATTAATTCATTATTTTATACTTATTTTTTTATTTATAGGGGGAAAGTAAATTGAATTAATGTCTGCGTTAATATAAAAAATTTCAATGAATTCAAAAATAGATTTACATTTTTGGTACCCCAGATTTATAATTCATGTAATATCAAGTTCAATACTAACTCATAAAAATTCAATATCATCGGAATCCTTTATAGATTTACATCCTCGTTTCGAAAGAAATAAAGAAAGGAATAAAAATAGTCGCAATCTAGAATTCTATATTTCTTGCACAACTCAGTGGAAATATGTTTCCCGGTTTCTAAGTAGAGTGTCAGGGGAAATTTCCATTTTATTTAGAATCGTTCGAATCTTTCATTTTCGTGCTTGAGTTTCTTCAGACGCAATACTTGCTTGCATGAGTTGACGTCAAAAAATAGCTTTGCCTTCACTTTTTCTGAGATCGACCGTAAAATATTTATCGAAAATTCAACTGGCTACAAAACGGCTGGCTATAGATTTTGTACCAAAAGATTTGGGAACAGAAACTTTATATTCCCAGGAATTATTCTTTAAGTTGGCATGAAAGTATAATCCAGAACAATGTATTCTTGTATTAGTTTTTTCCCCATAAAAGCTAAATGTTTCTGGTTTTGTGGAAGAATTTTCATGGAAATTCATTTATTTTATGTATCAAAGTAAATTATAAAAGTATATTGGATCTAAAATTTGAATCAATATTAAGAATGGTCTATGAAATTGCTGAAGAAAATTAAAACGTCGCATAACTATATATATATATATATATATATATATATATATATATATATATATATATATATATATATATATACAGGGTGATTGCAAATTCAGAGGGGTGTTAGTTGGAATCAAGAGAATTATGAATCATAACACAACATAGGGGCTCAAACCCCCGTTTAGTAAGAGAAAATCAGTTCTTGTAGGTTATCTTCATGTAGTTCACATTGCTATTTGATGTTCCTGGGGGTCTTAAATTTCTGAAAACGAAAAAGGAGTTTTTAATTCTTATCTGCAAAAATATAAAAACTTAAAGAAAAATAAAAGCTAGAAAATATTAAAAAGTTCATTCTCTTTAATTTGATATTAGCATTGAATTATCGTTGTGTGTGTGTGTGTGTGTGTGTGTGTGTGTGTGTGTG
>JAOUZG010030345.1:245044-257750 GCA_026289955.1 Argiope argentata | reverse complement strand
ATTTTTATTTCCTGGTCAAATATCACGGCATTATTGAATTTCTTTCAAAGTCTCGGCTTTCCAAAGAGAAAGAATGTACAGCTCAGAAATAAATGGTGTCAGAAAATTGTTATTGATTTTGCAGCTCAAGAGCACAAAGGATAACGAATATTTGCATAAAATTAATTAATCTACATTTCATTGAGGGGTGGTCGTTCTAATCGAGCTAAAAATCTGCATTGTTCTCGATAGCAAAGAATTGCTTCTTTTTCGCAGAGCATAAATTGTCGTGGGCCATCGAAAATGAAAAGGATAAAGTGTCTCGAGAATTGAAAGAGAGATAAACGAAATCAATGTTTGTGATAATGAAAGAGTATCATATATCCACATTGTATGGATATATGATACTTTTAGATGAGGAAAGGGTGAATTGACTGTAACTGTCAAATGAAGAAAAATAGTAAATGCATTGGAATTGGAAAATCCTTCATCATCTAATTATGCCGTGTTTGAAAATATTGTTTCATAATCGAATGTGACATGAATACGTGACTTTCGACAATCATTTTTCTTTCTTAATCAGTAATTTGTTACCATTATCACATTCATAAAAGGAATATTTTTACTTATATTTACATTTAAATACAAATACTTACTTTTTTAAGAACAGAAAAATAATTTTCAACTTTACTTTTTGACTTCAAAACACCATGTAACACTTAGATCTTAGGAAGGCGATATGTTCTTGTTCTTTTTCAATAGATAAGCAAATGTTTTATTTCCACTTTTAAAAAACAATGAATTTTTTTATTATAAAGGGATTGATATAGAAATTTAGTAAATGACTATTTAAAGAAAATAATTTATTTAGGAAATACTTTCAACTATTATTCTTTTCAGGTTGAGCTACTAAAATCTACAAAGCATGCATCTCAAGTATTCAATTATTTACGTTAAATAAGAGTGGGTGAAAAGTTTATAAAAATATTCGAGTATTTCAATTGCATTACATTTCTCGAATGAACATTTTGGTCATTTCAGTATTGGAAGACTTAAGCAAGTTTGAAACGGGATAAAATCATATTGATAGTGTTTCGTGCTTAATTTAATTTATTTAATAAACGTGTAAGTCAAAAAAAATTAACAATCTTTTTTTCCCCTTTTCCCTGAATTGTGACTAAACTATTGAGCAGTTCTCTATTATAAGTTCATTTACTAAGCATTTTCATTTTAGAATTAAATTATAAACCTTAATGCTATACCAAGTCGTCGGCATTCTGGCACAGAGGTAGTGCGTCTTCCTCGTGCTTGAATCCCGATTAGGACATGGTTGTTCTTCTGTATACTATCTGTAAGGGGCCTGAATGTGCCCTTCTGTTAAAATTGGTTGTGTAAGCGTGTGGGTGTGTGTTTCATCCTCATATAATCTAGAAGTCAGACTTCTACCCTCGGATGCTCAGGTGTCCATACCCTCAAAAGTTACTGTGCCTTCTTTCTTTAGTAAAGTGGTCAAGTCATCATCATCATTAACCAAGTCATGTGTGACTATTATCTTTCTCTGTTCACTTATCAAATTTTGAATAAAACCAGGTAAAAGTACGAGTATATTTCCCCATCGGTTCATCAGAATTCATGTGAATTAACTCGGAAAAAACCAATGAAATTGATGGTTTGAATTTCAGAAAGAGCCTTTATAGACCAATACCTAACTCAGAATCAGAGTTCCGAGAAATTTGTATTTGTATGAGTGCTGAAATTTAAGAGCAAAATGAGTTAATTAAATGAAATTTGAGTTACCGTTAAAACAATAAAATCGTAAATTTGTATTAAACTGTCGGTAATAATAGACAAAATAAAGAGGTTTTTCAAATTGTGTACTTTTTTTCCTCTAAAAGGAGATACAAACACTAACCACTTTGAACTAAAATAGAGAGGAGCTATTCGTACTTCTTATAATAGAGGCAATTTACTACAAACGATCATCATTAGGCTAATTTTTCCAAATATTTCCCTACGTTTTGTACAAAAAGTACATTTTACAAGATGTAGGTAAGATCCGTTTCCATGCTTTGTAATTCATGGAAGGAATATGAAAGTGGTATGGAAGAAAATCTTGAAAATGTACATAATTAATGGAGGTATACAATTTTCCCCCATAATCTGTAACTCTTGGAAAAGTAAATCCAATTTTTTTCTCAGCTCCATTATCGAATGCACGAATCTTAATTTTTGTTTCTCCAAATTAATCCCAAATCAAAGAGGTTTTTTTTTTTTCATTTTTAAAATTCTCATTTTACTTATGTAAATTATGCTAAATATGAATAAAAACTCTTTAAGGTTCAAATTTTATGTTTAGTAGTTTGTGCTGAATTTTAAGAAGGGTCAATAAGCTAAAATCTGAATTATTTTACTGTTATTATTATTATTTTAAATTTATGCTGATTCATTGTCTTCTCTCCTCAGAGACGAATTGCAGTTACTAAAAATATTTTCTTTTAATGTATTTTATTTTGGGTTTGACATTGTATTTTTTTTCCTATTAATGAATCAACATGTATTTCAATAAGTCTTTAGCGATTAGTTTTTGAAGCGTTCCGGAGAATTTATTAATTAATCGAAATTTAGGTCTTTATTTATTATTAATGCAGCTACAGTTTTTCCTCTAAAGTGTTCTATAAATTATATACTTTTTTTTTCCTCAAATACTCTACCAATATCTAAGTGTTTTAGCAATTAAATAATCATACAAATACTTTTATAAATTAATCAATTTCCTTAGTTAATTAGTAACAACCAAATCTGAGATATCAATAACCAGATAGCTCCCAATCCAGATGGGCAAATTTTCTAGAATTAAAATATTATTCAAACTTTGAAATAATTATTTAAAATGTTGGTTGAAAATCTTTTAGGCTGATAAATAATCAGAAGAACATTAAAAGTGTCCTGCCTCAAATATTCTATTCAATTTAAATGAAAAAATTATTTAACACATTCTTTTCAGATATTATCAAGGTTAGTTTAGTTTATTTATATTAATGTGACCATTTTTAAAGCAGCACTTGGGCTACTTTGGAACAAAATTTGTAATTTTTAACCACAGTCAGATGACGTTAGATATAATCAAAGTTGCTACACAGCAGTCATTGTAGTTAAGTTTTAGTGACAGAGAGTTTCATTCCTATCCATAAGGATTCACATTTCAAGGAAATAGACTGTTTAAAATTTGCACCAGTTTATATAAATTATCCTAAACATTACTATTGGCAAAAAGTAAGTCGGATTTATATATTTAACATTATTTTTACTCAAGAGATTTATAAAATTTTAGAACAAAATGAGCATTCAATCTATATGCATATAATTGGTACAAACTAGATGTTTTTTGGAAGAATTGCAGATTGAATATAATTTAAATGTCTTATACATAATGATACACTTGTAACAAAGAAGGAACATGTTATACAAAAACCAAGTAACACTAAAACATTTCATAAATTTTTGATGGCACTAGCATAATAAACGCTATAAAAGAGTAAAGAATACTGTATTTCGAATTCCATGATGTCTTTTGTGGTACTAAAGTTTCCTTTCTTGATTTATCATATGAATTCTTCTGATAAAGTTAAAGGAATCTCTGCTCCATAGTTTTAAACAATATAAGAAAGGTAAGTTATTAAATATTTGATGAAAAATGAAAATGATTTGAATTTCAGTGCAATAATAAAATCTATTATAAAAAACCATACATTTTTTTTAAATTGTAGAATAATAAAATCGGTATAAAGGAAAAATATCTTTTTTTAATTTTAAAATTTTTTAAAGTAATGTAAACATCAAAAATATTTCTATAAAATTTTCTAAACTTATTATTAAAAAAATTAAGATTTCGATCAATTTTCAAATTCTTAAAATTTCTAAAAGAAAAACTCTCTGCATTTGCAAATTGTTTTCATTCGAAGTATATGACTGTAGATATAGGATTATAAGTTTATTGTGTAAAATATCGTTATACGTGCACAAAAGCACATTCGATAAATTATATAAAAAATGCATAATATATATGTTTTTAAAATATATATTATCTTAAGTTATTTGTTAATTTAAACTTATTTTATGATCATTAATCATCTAAGTCTGAAATTGAAGTGAAACTATATACCCATTTCATAATATTATTTTATTTAATGATATAAAACCATTTTTAACACAAAAGAAATTAGTTTTTTTACTTAATACCATAAATTTAAGGTCACTTAATATAAATCAACAACTCCACACACATTTATTATAAATATTTAAACTAGGCATGATTTTTCGCAACATATTCTTTCAGGATTATATGCACTAAAAATTTATTTCAAAATTTCGACCAATATTTAATAAACTTTTAAAAAGGAGTTTTAGATCATGTCATAATTTTTTACGAAATCATCAAAGATTTTTCGTTTATTAGACAGATCTGCAAAAGGTATTTCAAGACATTTCAAGCACACCGATGAGTGAATAATGACTTTGGGATTAGCATTTATTAGTTAACTAATTAAATTCTTTGAGGTTTACTAATAATGAAAATATTAATAGTATAAAGCACTTATTGTTTTTTATTCTTTATATATACAGAGAGAGATATTTGAAGATTCCAATAAACAAATCTATATATTCTCATATTCTCATCTGAGAAAATATTTTTCATTCATTATTTTTCATATTTTGAAACTCTCATATTCTCATCCAAACTCCTATATTCTCGTCTGAATTTATAAGAATAAATTTTAATTATTCTCTTTGACGTTTATGTTATTAGATAAGAAGATTTTAAACTCAATAAATGATATTTCATTTAATAACCATAAAATATATATCTATGCATATTGCTACAAAAACGCATAAAAAATATGAATAATTATATTCTGAATGAAAGATTAGTCACTATTTCATAGCTGAAATTAAATAAAACTTATACTAATGTTTATCAGTTTGTAAAATTTTCAAAATATTTATTATTGAATAGTTAAGTTAAACATTTTAATCGGATTTTCTCAAAATCTATTTGAATAAATGCTTCACGTTTTCTTGAAGGTATTAAATTATAAACACAATGCTTTATAGATTAACCCATTTACCAAAAAAATTATGACGAAAACCAACAAAATTATAACCTTCTCTAAACATATTAATTGTTTTTCAGAAATTTCAATATTTTAATATATGCTTTAAGTTTAACATTTGCAACTATTTTTTGCCAGTAAAAAATATATTTAAATTTTTTGTTTTGGAGAAATCTATCGGGTGGAGATCTGGTCAGTGTGAGGTAACACTATTTATTTCGCTCTTATTTTCTCATGAATTTCTTACGATTATCTTTCATTTTATTAATGACACAAATTAATTAAAACCTTAAATCATGTACTGATTTATTTATGCTATAATATCTTATGTATCTTTTAATATCTTGTTTATCTTCACTTAGTTTATCTTAATATTTCATTCTATTGACCAAAATGTTCTCGCATTTTTAACTGAATCATTCGTTTATGCAATTGTGTATTTGCAAAAAAGTTCAAATATTTATTGATGTTTCTGTAACTTTACAAACAAATGTATAAATTGAAAAATATGATGAAAACCTGTTTCAAAAATTAAAGTATGAAACAATATTCATCAGGAAGCAAAAATTATTTTTTAGTGTTTCAATTGCTTCCGTCTATATGCATCAATGAAGTTAAGAAGTTGCTATTCGCTTTTGAACCGAGAGTTCATTAAATTATCCAGAATGTCAAGGATTTCCTTCTGTTATTTTTAATACCATTTTCTAATTTCTCCTCATGTATAATGAAATTACGAATTCGAATATAAATGCAAAAACAAACGTAATACAATTCTATTCTGTTAACTAGATCAGTAACAAAGTTTATTAAATTGAGTGCCATTTTTTAATTCAGAAATATTGAAGAACATGTTTCCAATTTATTGAAAGGAAGAAAAATAATTTATGGCAACTGAGATATGTCATCAAAGGAAATATTTGTATGATTGATATCCTTAGAGCAATATTGTAAACTATTGTTCCGATTTTTTTTTTTGAATGATTCAATACCAAAAAAAAAAAAAAATATTTATTTCGAGACTATTACTAAAATTGATTGATTTTACTTAATTTCAATAATCTGAAATTTGAATTGAAAAATCTCCTCTCAAAATATTATCACCATACTGACATCAAGGCGTTTCGGCCTACTATTGTAATTTAGTGCTCATCAGAATAATGTGTATAATGATTGAACATTTAAATTGATTTTGATCCTACCATCTTTTCCCTTATCGAGATTGGCAAATATATCCGTTTCAAATTGTGGTTGTTGTTCATTGTGGTTTCTAATGGCACTTACCATGGTCAAGCTAGGTAATACTTAACATATTGTAAGCCGAATGAATGTCTCTTGTTTTTGAAGTAGCGCCAATTAGGTCCAAAAGTACGACTTAGGTACTCACTCATCACATTCTCTTGCTCAGCCCCTTTTGACTTGGGAGAGAGGATATTCATGGAAAAGATGGAACAAAGAACAACCATGCCCGAACCGGGACACGAACTTGACACAGGTCAAATCACGGGGAAGATGCACTACCCCTATGCCAGGAAGCAGGCTCAAATAGTGGCTATAGTTCATAATATGCTTCTATATTAAATATTTTCAAATGTTAACATTTGTTTTCTTTTTTGCATTCATATTTCTTATAGTGCCAAATAATATTTTTCTGCCTCAATAACTCTATTAATTTCAGTCATTGGTAAGACTTAAGATTACGGCTTAGTTCCAAAGTCTGATATTCAAAACTTCCATCGATTGTCAACGTATTCACCAAAAAAAATTATCTTTTAAAATTTCACAATAACGAAGTTTCACTTCAGAAATATTAAATTTTCTTTTCGTAAGGTATCAAATCAAAATTTGTGGTCAGCCATATTCAACGAATTATTGTTTGATACCTCTCATTTCTATGAGATGTTGAAATAAACTTAAAATTAACAAGCACAAGTATTCCAATGTAAAAATAGGTTGATAGAAATCAATAGATAATTAGAGTCACTGTTTGAATTTCAAAGTAAATACAATGGTGATAAAAAAAATTCGTTTTATTTTAAACTTAAAAGATTAAAAATATATTTTACAATATGCTATACTCTGAAATTACTGATATTTTCCAATTCATAATCATTGAAAGTAAATATGACGAAATTTCGTTCAATAAGAACATCAAGCGTCTTCTTCGGAATCTGGGGTTCGAGTTCCGGTTCAGACAAGGTTGTTCTTTTGTGTTCTATCTAAGGTGTTTAAATGTGCCCCTCTTCCCCTGTAAAAGGGGACTGTGCAAGCGAATGTGGAGAGTGAGTAGCATAAGTCGTACTCTTGACCTTAGTTGGCACTAGTACAAACAAAAGACTCTGATTAGGCTTAAATCGCTGACTACTTCAGCGAACTTGTCCATGGCAAGTGCCATAAGAAACAACAACAAGAAGAAGATCGAAAAAAGAAAAAGACAGCAAGAAACTAGCAATTTCTAAAATTCTGGAAGATTATTATTTTTCATTTTAAAAGATAAACTTGGAATAAAATTAAATTCCTGTAACAGTAGTTAAAGATGATTAAAGTTATAGATAGATCCAGAGTAGCTACAGAAATCCACGTATCTCAACAATTAAATTGTTTTTTAAGGTTGATTTTAAGTGAGTAAAAAGTAATTAACATTTAAATACCTAAATAAATAAAAAAATCATCATTATCCTACTATATTAAACTTAACGAAATGCGCATAATGAAATATAATTTTAAACAAAATGTTAAATTAAATTACATCAAATATCAGTGTATATCAAGTCATAATTTTTTTGCGTTACTATTTATACCCGAAATAAATAAGTATTAAATTTTCATTCTAATAAATCTACATTTTAGTTTTATTTACTAGAATAACAACTTATTTTGATTACTTAAAGAAAATAGGTTTTCTTTTCGACAGCATTATTTGTTTACTTTTAGTTTTTATTGTTATATTCTTAAAAATCACTTAAAAACGAAGGATTTTTTTTAAAATGCATGCAAAAAATATAAGC
This sequence comes from Argiope argentata, assembly GCA_026289955.1. Classification (NCBI taxonomy): domain Eukaryota; kingdom Metazoa; phylum Arthropoda; class Arachnida; order Araneae; family Araneidae; genus Argiope; species Argiope argentata. Next base: position 249,655 of record JAOUZG010030345.1, on the reverse strand, counting down.
TTAAAAATATTAGCAAATTGAAGTGATCGCAATTATATTTTTAGTAGAATACCATTTCTGTAACATTTAGAAGGATGGAAATAATAACATTGATAAATAGATTATTATACCTCAAGTCATAATATTTCAGACTGTAAAACCACTCCTCTTAAATTAATCGGTGATAAATCATTATTACTAAAGAATTAAACCTTCTTTCTATTTTTTCATCAGAAACAAGTCAAAATATACTAAACTGTTTCATTTACTATACATACATGAGTTCAAATTTTTAAACTAAATTCAATAAAATGACTACCTTTTCGTCGATAAAGAATTAAGAAAAATAATAACTCAAAAAAATACTTTATAAACCAAGCACATAAATCTATAGAAAATCTCTGCTTTTTCTTATAAATCTGAAACTCAAATACTCTCAAACATTTACTTTAAAACAAATTTTATAATCTTTTAACATTTAGGTTGAAAAAAATTGTTGGGAGCTTTTGATCTTTTGAGTATCTAAGCTTCTTAAATTTCCTTTAGGAATAACAATTTTCTTTCATTTTTCAAACAAGTTTAACTTTTATAAAAACAATAAATTCGATGTATTGAAAAAATATTTGTTAGAAAAGGATGCTTTTTAAGCTTTATAGGAGGAAAATACATATTATTTAAATTTAATACTAACAATACATTAGTGGTTTAAATGGATGGCAATATTTTATGTTAAAATTTATTTTCTTGTATTAAGATAATTTAGTTTTTAAAAGTTTGGTTATTTTTGAAATTTCAATTTTTTTTAGTAACATTATTTTAAAGATTTAAAAATGTATATGTTAATTTTTTTTTATTTTATATCATTTTCTTTCCATTCATGTATAGAGATAAAGAAAGAAAGAAAAAAATTTAAAAAATATTTGGAAAATAATTTGAATCTGAGAAGTATTGGATATAAAATAAATTATAACATTTGTGATTCATTTAATTATGCAAATCAATCAAAATTAATTTAATTAATTTTCCTAAGGGCTCAGTTTCACATTTTTATGATGTGAAATCATTCTGAAAAAAATCTTTTCTAACTTAAAAACATAAAAAAATCAGTAATGCAGTAAAGTCGTCTTTAAAAATTATTTTTTTATAAAAATAAGATGATTTAATTAGTAATAACAAAGATTAATAACCAGGTAGAAAATGATATAATTGTAATTTTTTAGAGCATTTAGTTTGTTTTATGGAATTAGTTTTACCACAGGAATTAGTTTTAAGACAAAAAAAAATCATGAAATTCATGAAAATACGTAAGAAACAATTTCATCATGGCTGATATGCAATTTTTAAGAATAATCTCAATAAGTTCAATGCGAAATTCTTCTATAATTTATAATAATAAAATTTTATTTTTTTTTATTTTAATAGAAAAAAGTTAAAAATAAGTAAAGTTTCAAACATTTTTAAATACCTTAAACAAAAACGATGTTAGGTTTACAAAGGCTATAAAGCAAATATATCAAATACACAAGAAAATTTTCAGTTGAAACATTAAATAATAATTAAGAATATTTACTGGGTTCTGGAAGTTAAATTCTTTTATAAACAATTTTATATATCAATAAAAAATTATCTTTTAAAATAGATATATTTTTTAAAAAAATTCAAAATAAATATCCTAAAACCAAAAAAGTATATAGTCATCTTTCAGAAAATGCAACATAACTTTCATTTCATAACTTAATTTCATTTTCAAAGGTAACTTAACGTTCATATCTAATACAAATTTTAATTGATCTTTTTTACAAGTACTGAAATAAATATTATCATAGTTTATATTTCCATTTCATTATTCTCTTCCGATTCTTACTTTTATAAATTTACCTTCCGTTTTTTATATGCTTTCAATAAATTTTCATCTGGATTCATTATCTTTAAAAATAGAATTTAATTTTCATTTTATTATCTAAGCAAATAAATTCTTAGAAATACCTTCATAATATATTCTATTTCCTTTCATGAAGAATAAAAACCTTTAGAATTTATTTTTCTATTTATAAAACATAACTTGAATGTTTGCATTTCGAATAAAAAGGGGCGTGGAATGACGTCAACTCACGTGACCTTCCCATCTGACGAAATCAAAACAAAGCTTCACGGGTCTGTGACGTAAGCACATTCTACCAGGGGCGCATCTATCTTCAATTTCCAAGCTGGCCTCGATTCTACAGTAAATGTAAGTTTTAAAAAATGCACAGTATTGTTTTGCATAGGGCAATTCCTCATTTAAATTATAAAATATTAAGAAATGCTTCGTTTTCTTTCTAAGTCAGTGCAGTTACAAATATTTTTTAATTACTATGTACAACTGTTATTTAATGCATAAATCATTTTTTTCTTCACGCCCTATAAAAATTATTCAATGAAATTAAATTTCTATGAAAACGAAAATAAAGTAACATCTTGTTTGATTGATTTGTAATAAATGAAAGAATGTGAAGAATATTTGAAAGAAATAATAGTTCTAACAAAGCAAATAAGGACTACATTATAGTTATTTTTTACAAGCCCATGCCGTCCAAATATCGAATAAACATTACGTCCATATTTCTGATAAATTTTGCCAAATATTCACAATTTATTAAAAATTATTTTTTTAATTTTAATTTAAAAGTTAACATTACCTATATTGTTATCACAAACTCGAATACCCACGTATCATAATTTATATATATTTTTGACAAAACTGTATTGAATCCTCATTCAATACGTTTTTGATGACAAGTACTCAGTTTTTTAAATACTGATGAAGGAAATAAAAACTATTAATTCATGTATTGTCGATAATATCTTCTCAAGTTATTTGTTAATTTTATAATTTTTGAAAGACTTTTGTTCTTCTGCAAACTTTAATTAACACTTTTTCTTTGGTTATAAATATTTCCCAGAAATTAAAATTCGTTATCTTTTATTAACAAATTTTAATCATAAAATAGCTATGTTTTTTATGTTTACTGATAAGGCTTCATTCCTTTTTTCGAATAATCGAGCTAAAATATTTTCCATGTCGTGCAAATATTTTCTATAAAATTCTGTAAAACAATATTTTTAACAAATAAACTACTTTAATCACCCGTACAATGTAGTAAAGCAAACGAAGTAGAATTTCTGAAAACTGCATTCAAAAAAAAATCCGCATAATTGGTTTTTCAAGATAAAATTTTTTTAACTATTTATCACAGAGTTCTGTTTAAAATACAAGATTCAACTTTTTTGGTGAAATAATTTTTTCGTTAATCTTTCATTCTACTACAACTTTATTCTGTTTTCATTTAACTACAACTTCATTCTGCTTTCATTCAGTGCAACAACATTCTACTTTCATTCAATGCAACAATATTCGGTTTTCATTCAACTACAACTTCATTCTACTTTTATTCAATGCTTCAATATTCTGTTTTCACTCAACTACAATTTCATTATTCTTTCATTCAATGCAACAACATTCTGTTTACGCAATTCCTAACCATTTATGGTGAGATATTGTTAAAATGTTGAGAAAAAAATATGTTTACCACTGCTAAATGAAAAAAAAACATTCAGCTTAAATCGGAAAGCATATATATTCTCTTATTAATACCTATATTTATAGAAAAATCTATCATCTGAAAAAGTTTTAGATTAATAATTCCGAAATCATGTTACAATTCTTAAATATAAAAATATTGCTCATCTTGAATTCAAAATTTATTCTTTTGATTTTTACAAGGAGCCATTTAAATTTTTCAAATGTTTATTAGTATTCTGTAAACGAAACATTTAAAATTGAGATAGAGAAGAGAAAATACAGATATAGATAATGAAATAGAGCTTAACATTCATGTACAACTCTAGACTTAAAGAACTATCTAAGAGCAAAAATGAATCATCAACACTTATCTGGCATGAAAACTGCATTTTTGAGGTGCATGATTTCAAAGCGAAACATGTTTCAATTTATGCCAAAATACTCATTTAAATCTGAATTTAAATCTTAAAATATCTTTTATAGTCATGACATTGTATGAATAATACGGGATGAATGGTTCTTAAATTCTGAATTGTAGCAAACAAACATTTTTTTTTCATTCATATGGTTAATAATTTATTTGCCAAATATATTGATATTTCTCATTCAACTTTGCATAAATGTAAGTAGTTTACTTCTTTCAGTAGTAGCAGTAGGTTTCAGTAACAGCGGAAAATTATTAAAAATACGAAAAAAACATGCGAATCCGTTGTAAATCTATTTTCGTTCATAAATAAATGGGGGGAAATATTTATTAAATAAAAAAGTTAATTGAATTACTATGATTCAAAATTAAATTCGGATAATCTGATAAGTATATGTCGTTATCAAAGTGCAGCGCATATATTGCTGTAATATCCTTATAATTATTTCATCGGTAACCGAAAACATTCAACCAAAAAGCAAATAACATTTTCAGTTTCATTGATACAGAATTTGTTGACATTTTAATAGTTTCGGACGTTTTATTACTTTCAAGTTTGTAAAATAATAAATATATCGAGTTTGTAAAATAATAAATATATCGAGTTTGTAAAATAATAAATATATCGAGTTTGTAAAATAATAAA
>JAOUZG010030345.1:160006-191189 GCA_026289955.1 Argiope argentata | reverse complement strand
TTTTCTGATTCATTCCACTCGTTCTAGTTAATTAATTTAACAGAAACTTTGTAAAACTGCTGAATCAAATAAAATGCTGTCTATTTCTCAAGCTCAGAAGGATATATGAAAATTGTTCAGCCAAGCATACTCCTTTAAAAAGATCCATGTGTTTCCCTTGCCTGTTAGGCGTCTTTTTTGGAAGTCCCCATCGAAATCTGATTATATAAGCACTGTGAAAAAATATTTTCCTTATAAAAATCTTGGTATTTAAGACCAGGGATAACGGTTTCCCGTCCCTTTTTACACTTAGCTTTTTCTTCATTCCATTTTGTGTCGTTCTGCGTTGTATTCATTGCTTTTGCTTGAACATAATGCATTCTTCCTGTGGTGGAATAAAACGAACTTAAAAATTAAACTTGTCTTCTCCATGATTTCTTCTACGACTCTGCTATCTGCTTTCAACAAATAATTTAAATTCTTTACATCATATATATATGCATATATATTGCAAATTGAAGCCCTTTATACTGTAAAACATTGAAAAAGAAATGCTTGTAATTTAGTTATATAGTATCTAAATTATATACTAAAATGCAAAAAAGATAGTAATTTATTTAAATAAATTATATCATTTTCAGAAAATTATGTAATTTCTTAAAAGATTATATCATATCTAGAAAGTTATACTTATTTAGTTAAGGAAATTATAAATATCAAACTATGTGCAAGAAATTTAATAGATATTAAAACAATATCAGGATTTTTGAAGAAGAAGCTGGTCATCAATAAACAAAAATTGATTCATCTAAAATAAACTAAAAATAATCAGATAAAATTTTGCCTTTTATTCCAAAAGATATCTTATCCAGATGTTTAAAGTAAACATTCAGCATAGAAAAAGTTAGTTCACTTATTTCATTAGGTGGATGATTAGCTCAATGTCCATTTAAGACTTCTTATCCTTCCAGAAATAGGGCTTAACGTATCTATCAACAGAGCCTAGTGATTAGGAAAACTTACTTTAGTCCTAATCCTCCAGATCCGATTGCCCCATGAAATTGCATTTAGTAAACCTGATATTTCGGTTGATAAAATAATATTGGGGAAAAATTTTCTTCCTTAAAGCTATAAAGTAAACAATCCAACTAACAAAACACTTAAAGATTAATTACATTTGTGTAATTTTGTGTATTTAATTTTAATAATATTGCTTAAGTTAAAAGTATTGATTCTTTTTAAAGTATTAATAAGCAATATTTTTATTTAAATTCATTTAAACTTTTTAATATTTGATTTAAATATTATTTCCAGGATTTACGATTTATATTATCCTCTTTAATAGTTTCCCATAATTTTAGGGAATAAGTAATGTGGTAATTAATGCATATCATAACTGATAATTGCTTTGAGTTTTTGAGATTTATTTGCATTATCGAAGTTTATACCCCCAAATTTTTGGTCAGTATAATTATATAAAAAAGGGGAATGTGCTGTATGTCGGTAAAAGAATGAATTATTTAGCTTTAAATTAATGTTTTACAAATTCCTCACTAGATGTCGCCACTCCATAGCATTAGAATTTAATTAAATTAAACACTAAATAATAGTTTAATTCTTAAACTATTTAGGTATTTTGATCTAAAATACACAAGTGTATGAAATATCAAAACTATAGCACATTTGGAAGATAGTGAATAATCGATTATATACATAAAATCACCTTACAAACCAACAAATACTATGAGTAGGGAATATATAATCAAGATTATTGTTTCATAAAATAGTTTTGAATACCATTCTGAATTTATAGCAAATTTCTAGCTAAGAAATGTGCTTAATGAAACTATTTAGTTTAACTGTAACTGAAGGAAAAAGTCATCTAATAAAATTAAGCATTTGCACTCAATTCGCTACAAAATAAAAATTGTCTTTTTTTAATAGAGCAGAGGTTTTATAACTGGACAGAACTGAATATGAGATTTAAAAAACCTCATTTGTTATATTAAACCATCAGCTTTTAATTTATTAATACATATGTGAATACAACTTTAATAATCAATACAAATGCAGATATTGAGTTAATGAAATGCTTTTCGAATTCTTAGAAATGAATCAGTGTTTGTCATTTGTAAGAGTAAACAAATTCTTTCTGTGAAAGTAATTGAAATTATTGAATATTTATGACTGCTGAGATACTTAAAGTGATATTATATTTCCAAGTGATTTGAAGAAACTACATAAAAAAAGTATAACGTTATAAAATATTTCCCTAATTAATGTTTATAAATAATATGGATGCTTGTGTTCGTATTTTACCCATTATTTAAAGAAATTAACATAATACATTGAATATTCATAATACATGAAATGCATATTACATTTAACTGCGGAAGAAGAAAATAAAGGCAAGAGTATGCAATAAAATATTTTCATTCCAATAAAGATCTTTCTATAATAAAAAATTTCTAATGGTTTTGGATTTCTTCATTCAACGTTCATGTAAGTATTTATATAACTAAAATGGCATGAACAGCAAAATAATTTGAAAATTTATGTTATAAAATCTATAATTTGCTTTTCAGTGTATCAATGCTGCTAAATGATAGATTTAATAAAATTTTTGAGAATATATATAGATCAAAATTCAAAGAAGGTGGGAAATTATGTTTAAAAATCCATTTTTATACCATATCTTGTTGTTACTTAAGGCACTTGCCATTGAACAAGCCCCGTTGAGGAAAGCATCAGTAGATTTAAGACTAATGAGCGTCTCTTGTTTTCGAAGTAGTGCCGACTAGGGCCAAGAGTACGACTTAGCTACACACTCATCACAATTTAGCTTGCACAGCCCCTTTTTATAGGGAGGCACAGTCGCACATCTCAGAGATAGCACACAGAAGAACAACCATGCCCAAACCGGGACTCCCAGAACACAAGGAAGACGCGCTACCTCTGTGCCAGAGAGCCGGCGTACCTCATCTTAAAAAATATAAATGAATGTCTTCAATCGTAACAAAAAAATAATTTACATTCACGTCTCGATGCAAAAAATGCGAAATTTAATTACAGATATAATATTTTTATTTATAATAACAACAACGTTGAGATATTTTATTCATTTTTTAAGATTAAATATTCTTTCATGGGTAAAGGTATTTGGAACCTGCTTGAATTTCAAATGCTTTTTTATTTATTAAATAAATACAATTAGATGAATAAAAAAATACTTTTATTATTTTTTATCATGCTTAACTTTTTTAATTCAAATGTACTTCGAGCGAAAAAAAATTGAATAATTTTCTCCCTTCTCTAAAACAAGCTAATAATTGTTAATGGTTGAATAATTTTATTCAGAGTTTTGTATTATTTAATGATCTTGCGCCCTCGTAGAATTTCAAATTTGCATATAAAAAGAAGGACAAATTAAAAATTTTCGATATACATTTACATGTCTTGTTTTTCCTTATTTGCTTACAATCGTTATTCAGCTGCTGTTATTCGCTAAGAGAGAGAATGAGAAAATAACTGGTAAAAGTTTGTAACGTGTCTTGGAGAGAATATAATATTTTTGGGGTCGTAAATTAACATTCTAACTTGAATTATTCTCTAGTAAATGCCTGAATCATAAATTACATTTTCAAATTGTTCTTATCTATTTTTAGTTTATAATGGTTGAAATTAATATTAATTTACTATACAGAAGAAAGTGTTTGAACTTAAGATTAAAGTTTGGTTTATCTTTAGTCTTGTTTGTTTCCAAAGCAGTGCATGTAACTTGTTTTTTTCAACATTTTATAGTGCAGACCGACAAACGGTCAATACCTTGGCCGACGATACCTTTGCTCAAAATTTGATAATTCTATATATTTTAAATACTATATATACCAAATATTTATCTACTTGCCAGTTTGTGTTTTGCCTCCCCCCTTTTCAGTTGGTAATTTAATTCCCCTGTAAGTTCAAGTCATAATCACCATTTGTTTCAGTATCCTTGTCCCCTCTGTCCAGTTATAATTTCAGAAGAAAAAAATTAAAAGATTCGTGTAAGGATTTGACACCGATGGCATTCTCTCTGGAAATCCCTGAATGGAGTATCTTCTCTCTCTCTCTCATCTTGTGGTCATCCGACTGGTTAGATAACTTAGCGTTATAGGCACCGGGGGCACAGGATGGCGTTATGTAAGTTATGTTACGTTTGTGTTTTGCAGTTATCGAGTTCACTTAATGGAATAGTCAAACATAAAAACCTTCTAGAAATTTCTTTCAAAATTTGACAGAATTATAGAAATTTGATCCATATATCAAACCTGTATATTCGATCCATAAAACAAATTTGATCCATTAAATTCAAACTGTTTCTGAGTTATCATGCTCCATTATTTTCCCGAGATCAAGGATACTTGAAAAGTGTAGATTCTTGAGTTTAGATTTTTCAATAAAGTGTGATACCTTTTATATACTTGGCACAAAAGAAAGTAAACTAGTGATTGTGATCTCCCAAAACTTTTTCTAAATAAAGTTTTTACCTTGAAAATGTCTTTAATATCATTGATGTGCAATTTGCCCGAAATATTAACTTTTGGCGTGAATTTAGTATTTTTATTTAAACCATCACATCATCCTTGGCGTGTTATTTAGAGGGTGTGACCGGATTGGCCATCACTCTGTTGGCGCATTTTTCAAAATCGCCAACTCGCCACGCTTTTGCATCTTGTCTCCTGGTGGAAGATATTCTCCAACAACAACATCGGGTTGCCATATTTGGCTCTAAATCAACTTGGCGAACAGGGGGTGAAGATCTTTCCGGATCAACCATTTAAAGATTAATCCCTGGGATGCAATAAATAGATCCGAAAATTGATTTTTTTTGTTTAAAAGTCGTCTTAACCGCACTTTTGAAATAAAAATTTGGTCCAAAACTACATTTACAATAACAAAATCCCATAACGAATGTGATGGTTTTAAATAATCACGTTTTTCAGTTGTCGAGTTTACATGCTTCTAAAACTAAGGCAAGTCAGACAATCAACCTCTCGTCGGATTTGATTCAAAATTCGATAGGTCACTAGATTATAGATATTGATCGGGCATACAAAATTTTGTTTATATACATCTCTTCGATGTGTAGTTATCATATTAACTTTAACTTATATTCGGACAGCAAGACAGATAGAATTCAACTAAATGGAATTTTCCTATTCTACAGAACGATCTATATACCGAATGTGGTAATTCTACAGAAATAATCACATTCGATATAAAGACCATACTTTGAATTTCATCCATCTAGCTCAAAAACTTTCTGAGTTATATTCGATTGCAGAGACTTTTAATCAATGAAAACTGTTTTAAGAAGTCCTGTATATCTCCATCACTTTTCACGTCAACAATAAAGTTATTCAATGATAAACACCTACAAATTAAGAAATATATATAGATAATTTCATGAGGTTTAAATCAATTTAAATAATTTTCAACTTGGCTGTATTTGGAGAATATGGCTCTTTTCTGTTTTTGCATTACTCACACAATATTTATATCTTACCAGATAAAATTTATCTTTTTGTACCACAAATATCTTTACCGTTGCCTAGAATCGACATTTCTAGTCTTAGAATGCTTCCTAAGAATATTTCTTACAACTGGCACTTGCCGAAGGAAGAACATTAATAACACTGGAATGCCATACTGATCGTTAGACGCCAAAATAAAAACAAAAACCAATGCTCCTCTACTTAAAATAGACCCAAAGACCTTCGAAAGATTGCTGCATGTTGATGGTTTCTGTACATTTATTGCCAAAGAAAGTACTGAACAGAAATAATTGACAAATGGTGAAATATTTTTTCCGTCTCTTGAGTGTTCAAACATTGGCTGAGTCTTATTTGTGTATAGATGGAAAAAAGAGGATATCCATCGAGTCCGAACTTAGAAATGAGAATTTGGGGTTGAAGAAGAAAAAAGCAATCTTAAATGGAAAATAAATTGCTCCTTAACCAACTTTGAAAATTATTAATTGCATCTTTAGACAGAATTTTTTTTATTTTGGTAAATCACTAGAAATGTGAACATAGAAAATACATTTTTAAACTTACAAAAAACATCATTTTTCAGTTGCTCCTTCGCGTTTTAAAACATATTCGTAATGTTTTTCGTTTTCATAATGACTTTCTTTATACATCACTGGTTTTGATAGTTTCTTTGTATAAAATAAGAGTATAATATAGAAATAAATAAAGTAAAAAATCTTATTTTTAAAAATGATGAACGAACAAAACTTATGGATGTTTTTCATTATCCCTGGTAGCACATCCTGTAGCATATATTGCACAATATTGTTCAGGATTTTAGGATATTATACAATATTGCGAATATTGATGAATATTGTACAATATTTGTGTGCTACTAAGGATATACAGGTTGCATCAACCAATGTAATTATACCAGATTGTCAGAAAAAAATAGAGGCATAAAACTAAAGGCTTTATCAAGCTACGATTATCGAAATAAATATTCGAACTAGTTCTTTATGAATAAATTGTTTTTTTAAACTTCGCTTGAAAAAATCCTTTAGAGCATATTTTTTTCTTTCGATTTCAAGGTTAAATGATGAAATCTAAATTTTTTTTTAAACTTCAAACTTATTTAATTTTTAAAAATGCTTCATGTTCATAAAATAATATTTTTTAGTTAAATTTCTAAATTTCGTTCCTATTTGAAAATTATTTTAACGTCATAATTTACAACCTTCAAACTAACGTCCTGCTTTGAATGTATATGTTGATTATTTTGTTATTTATTTTTAATATTAAATTGTTAAATCAATAAATTCCTATTAACAAAGTGGAGAGTTATTTTGTTAATAACATAATTATTTTAAATAATTGCTAAATAGTTGTGAGTTAATATTGTTTTTTATAAAGTTCTATTTCTTACAACTCTAAAATGTTTTGATCCAAAAACATTTTATCATATACAGTGTATATTCACAAGATAAATCTTCTGATATACAGAATATTATATCATTATATTAGGCGCAAAGATAATGACTATGCCAGCGGGGCATAACAGTTTCTTCCCCCTCCCACGCATACACTCCTTACGGTTTTAGCTTAGATAAATGATGCAATGGAATTTTAGAATAGGATCACAAATTTTCTCAGAATATTCTTTTTTTCGGAGAAACTTTACTCATTAAATACGCTACTTTGTTTTAATAGTATTGTAAAGAAGTCGTAAAACTTATCACCCTTTTTTAAGAGACACATGTTCGAACATTGTTACTTCTGGCCAGCGGTGAAACGGTTCTTTCCTTTGTTGCACATTGTGTTTCTCACGCTTTGATGTTACCCTCTGAACTTGAAGGCAATCTAGATAATAGACCACACATGGGGGTTGCGGCCCTTTTAAGAAGGGAACCGTGTCAAAACACCAGATGTAACTATTTCTCCTATGGGACCACCCGAACTTGAATAAGTTCCGATAATGAATCACACATGCGTTTATGGCCCTTTGAAGAAATAAGTACTGAAACCTCCAGGTGTGAATATTTCTCTATTTTGAAGGGTCTGCTAGGGGCATGGATGAGTAGAAAATATTCCCTCGGTCAACTGCTGACCATTGGGAATATTTCTGAAGAATTGGTGGATGACTGGCATCTCTAGCGCACCAATGCAAATCTGCGAGGCGGAGTTTGACCCAGGTTAAAATAGAAGGTTTTGAAAGGAAGAGACGACGAGAGGAGCCGAGAGCCGAGAGAGCTGAACTGATGAGCTGAAGAGATACCACGTGATCTCGAGGTCTACAGGAGAGTTTTCTTTGGAGAGAAGACTCGAGCTTTTAAGATCTACCGGAGGTATATCCGTAGATCACTTGAGTTACCTGTCGTAGCCTGATACGCTAACAGCCTGTTAATTTTCCTTGTATTAGTCATGGAACTGTTAATACAGATCTTAATATTTCCCAGCATATTAACCTTGACGAGGACGAGTTGATGTTTTTTTATTGTATAAAAGCTGTAAATAAAACATTTGTGTTTAAACGCTACCCGTTTATTTGATCAATCAGGATCAAGTCATCACAGTATAAATAATAAAAATGATAACGTATTATTACGGTATTTTATGTATTTAACTATCATAAAACGGAAGAAATCAACTATCGTTTCAAGAAAAGAGTAATTATTTTTTTTCTTAAATGTTATTTATAACCGTTATATTTTTAATTTACTTTTATTTTTGTTTAATTATTATTTCTGATCTTATAATAGAGTTCATTATATAGTATGAAGTATTCATTATGGCTTGTTTTATAAAATTCCCACATTGTGCTTATTTTAAAAAAAAAATAAGAAATATTAAAAATTCTTTGGCCTGCATTTAAATTCAAATTTAAGCTGAAGATTTAGTTATTAAAAAACATCAAAAATTATTTTAAAAAAATAATCGCTGGATTTTTAATTTCTGTAATATATTATTATAATTAATTCTGAATCAATATCGTTATCGTTATTAGTACCTAAAATTAATTCAAGTCTCATTTTCGAAGAAGGTGATTTAGCTGATATTTTGTGATTATGAAATGAATTATGATTGTAACTAAAGCGGACTCGCTTTGTTTGAATCAAAATGTTATTAGATTTTATTGCTTCTTGATTAAAATTGATTTGTAATTATGTACTGAATAACATCGTCAATAACTCCACACATATGAATTTAAATAAACATGTCTTCATTTATATTTAATCAAATAAATTTGGATATCGTTTCAGAATATTTCTAAATAATACCCTTAAAAGATTTAAAGCTCATTTACTAAGAAATGAGAGTTTAAAAAAGATTTTTTTAAGGAAACAAACTTAATAAAGGAATTAAAAAGGAGAAAGCATTTTTTCGAATCTGAATTATTGTCTCCCAGGTCAAAATGCCTCTTTGTCAGGAAGTGAGTGTAGATGATATTTTAATGGTGCAGACAGGATATCAGAACACTTACTTTCGGCTTTAGCTGCAAACTTGTGGATTTTGGCAAGAAATTGAAGTCATAGAAAACACAAGAATTACGACGATATCTTTACAAGAAGAGGAATTTTGAAATTCATTATGTATTTTTCAATGGTCTGTAGGGAAACTTACACAAAAACAAACGGCTGAAGTGAATCAAAAATTCCTTTTTAAAGTGATAGCCCTTTAGATACAGCATGAGTATCAGTACCCATTCATATTATTTTAATGTTGTTATGTGTATGTATTGTTGATTTCTGGAAATAGCATAGTTGTGTACGCGTTGTAAAGAAGACGTAAAACTTATCTCCCTTTGAAGAAACACATGTTCGAGCATTATTACATCTGGCCAGTGTTGGGACGATTCTTTCCTTCGTGATTGCCTTTGTGAATTCTGCCTTTTAGTGTCACCCTCTGTACTTGAACGGAGTTTAGATAATAGGCTACCCATGCGGGTTACGGCCCTTTGAAGAAGGAAACCGTGTCAAAACACCAGATGTAGATATTTCTTCTATGGACCCCCCCCCCCCGCCAGAACTGGAATGAAGTTCCGATAATGAACTACACATGCATTTACGGTCCTTTGAAGAAAGAAGTACTGAAACCTCCATATGTGAATTTTTCCCTATTGTGAAGGATCTGCTAGAGCCGTAGATGAGTAGAAAAAATCCCCACGATTAACTGCGGACCATTGGGAATATTTCCTAAGAATTATTGGATGATCGCCAAGGCGAACCTGAGAGGCGGAGTTTGACTGAGGTTAAAATGGAAGGTCTTGAAATGAAGTGTCGTCGAGGAAGTGATCCGACGAGGAGTCGAACTGATCCGATCCGAGACGAGAAGAGCTGAGATTTGACGAAATGTGAGCTGAGCTGAAGAGCTGGGCAGCTTAAGAGATACCACGTGATCTAGGTTTATTAATTAAATATCTACCGGAAGTAATCCGTAGATCTCTTGAGCTACTGCAGTAGCTAGATAAGCTAACAGCCTGTTAGTTTCCCTTGTGATAGTCGTGGAAATATTATCCCAGATGTAAATATTTCCCAGCATATTAACCTAGAGTATGTGTCGTTGTTGTTGTTTTATTATATAATGCTGTAAATAAAACATTTGTGTTTAAACTCTACCTGTTCAATTGATGGACCAGGATCAAGTCATTACAGCGTTATCTTTATTTTGAGAATAGTGTTTTTCTGTTTTCTTATACAATACATCAACGCTGTCCTTTATTAAGCATATTAGACATTTCACCAAATATTTAATGGAAGTAATTTCCCAGCAATATGTAGAGCTAACATTATCTAACCCACAGAAGTCTGAAAAAAATTAGTTTAAAGATGTTATATTTCAATTTTCTGATACACAGGAATCTAAAAAAGAATAAAAAAACATTTAAATTCAGTAAATTTATCAGTGATTGGTGATCTACCTTCTTGAAGCATGTCAAAATAAAAGGAATTCAACTCAGTTTTTATGGTATTTAATGAGTTAAAATTGTTATTACATTGCAAAATATTAGATGACAAGCGTAATAGTTTCACCACCACTCTAGACACCACAATGAAAAATGAGACTTCATGTGTTAAAATTACATTTGGTATTAAGTGTTAGCATACAATATTTAAATTTTCGAAAATTTTCTTTGAAAATAATTGAGCAATTTAACGATCATATAACAATCGAATTACCATGTCTAGGATCTTCTATTTTAAATTTAAATAGATTTTTATATAACTACAAATAGCCTTTTATACAATTATTCACTCCCGAAAAATCCTTTTTTTAATTGCATTTTTCTTTTCAGAAAAGTTACTATCGTTTATAGTGTTAATTTGCATTTAGGTATTTAAGAAACTCAATCAATTTAATGAATATTTCAGCAAAATGTTATATTCTCTTATTCTGGAAATAAAAAGCAAAATACATTCTTTATAACATTCATATTTATTTGCCTTTTTTTAAACGTATTTATTTTATTTGAATACTTCATGTTTGTTAGGACGGAATTTCGCAATGCATTTTTAAGTCATTTTCTGATGTTGTAGAGTAATTGACCGTACTTATTTAATTTTCTATGTCATTATAATATTTTTATAATTTTAAAACTCTTATTAATCAGTTTTTAAACTCTTATTGCTGGCGTCCTGGCACAGATGTAGCGCGTCTTCCTTCTAATCTGGACGTCCCAGGTTTGAATCCCGTTTAGAACATGGTTGCCAGTTAGGTGTATGACTGTGCCCCCCCCCCTGTAAAAAGGGGCTGTGTATAGCTGCTTCGTTCTCTTGACCTTAGTTGGAAATATTACAAAAACAAGAGACGCTCATGCGACTTAAAATCGGTGGCGGCTGTCAGCACGCTTGCCCATGGCAAGTGTCATTAATAACAATAACAACATAAACTCTTATTAATTAATGTTAATTAACAAAGTATTGATTTTGTATTTGATGCACCTTCTTTTAATCAATAATAGAAATAAATTTTTAGATTTCTTGATATGTACCATCATGAATTAGGAAATATATTATTGTACATAAAGCTGTGCACAATAATAATGAAAGGATTTAAAATCGCTTGTATTAGTGTAGTGAAAGAATTCAAATACGATTTTGTATGTAAATACAGTTATATAAAGAAATTAATGCACAATGAATGCCATATAAAAAAATTCTTGAACATTAATAAAACTAAAAAAATTTACTATGGATGCTTTTAAAATTCTAATTTAGTTCGAATTTTTCAGTCAAGCATCTAATTCTTCTATGATTTTGACATCCAAACTTTCGGCACAGAATAATTAATATAAGAAATTAAGAATATTACATGAAATAATTATCCATATCAGCAAGAATTTTACTAATGCAAACTAGAATATATATTATTTTCGTAAAATAATAAATATACATATTATGAAAGAATTAAAAGTATTTTTTTAATAATCAATAATATTAATCAAAGTTAATTTTCGCCAAGTTGAAGTTTTTTATAAGTATTCATTAAACCTATGTCAATTTCATGGAAGATATTGGCTGTGACAAGGATTAATATGTGGAAAGTTATAATATATAAATGAACGAATTCGATTCTTAGTCAAGACTTGGATGTTTTTATAGTAACCCTAATTTTCATTTAAATAAAACTAAAAAGGGAAGACTCACTTTTTATATTTAATGTGAATAGATAAAAATTAAATTATTAAAGTTTATATTAATATACTAGCCGCCTTCGGCGATCAGTCGGTTCGCCAGTATTAATGATAGCTAAAATTTTCATATAATATTTTATGTAGCTGTGTCTCATAACGGGTTTTTCATCAAAATATTTTTAACCAAACAAATTTTGATAATCATATAATTCATTTAGAGTATTATTTAGTATTATTTTCTTCAGATGTTCTGTTTATTGTACTACTCATCTTTCTCTTTCTATCCGAGCAATGATTATCCCGGAATCGATATTTTACTTAAATGGTGGAGAGAAAGGTCTAAAATTCTACGTTTTTATACAATGAGATTCAAATTTTCATAAATGCAAACACACTTAACAAATAAAGACACAATTGGTTTTCAAGAGATGCGAAAGTTTAAAAACAGCTTGGAAAATGCCGCGCACAAAGGAAATAATGGTGACACAACACACACATGCCTTTTCTTTTCTTTTTTTTCTCTCCTTTTTTTCTTCACTACTTTTCTTTTTACAAACCTTTTTTCGCTTTGTTATTTTTTTTCTTCCCTGCCCAGATTCTATTTTGAGCAGGCATAGATTAAATATACCGACTAACAATAAAAGCAACTATTTTCTTTCTTTTTTAAACATCCCGTTATCTATGAATGAAAACCAACTGACTTCGCGTATTCCTTTCTAAACAAATCATAATTTATTACTTCCTGCTACCTCACTCAGTTGGTGTGGGGGAAGGAAATGAAGATTTTTGGCGGGAAAATAAGAAAAGTGTTGTTTTAACTATTTTCTTCGCAGTTTTTTCATTTTTTCTCTCCATAAGAACCATCCTCGTGTCTTAAAGAAAATATTTAAAAAAAATTAGCCGAATCGGTCGAGCCGTTCTCAAGTTTTGCGCTTAGCAACGCATTTCGAGTTGCATTTTTATTAATATAGATTAAAAGTGTAAAGTTCATACCATTATTACTTTTTTATGAAAATCCAGAATATCAAAGCAAAAAGTAATAAATACATAAAAATAAAAAGGAAATTATGAAGTTTTAATATGCCTCGTTAAAAGTTCTAAACTCTGACTAAATAACAATTTAAACACATAGAAAAATTAATTACTATCCCATATTATTTCCATCTGCTCCTCGGGCTTTAGAGATTTTTTTCTTTAAACTTTTTTCAATAAAATATTTGTAATTAATACTTTTGGTAAAGGAATAAAAGCTCTACTTCATTTGCTTCCTTTCATTCTCACGTGAAATAATCAGAAAAGAGAACAGAAGATAGCGACAAAAACAAAGTGGAAAAAAAACAATTTTCATTAAAATTTTGAGTATTGATAAAAAAAATATTTTGCTGTTTTTTTAAACGCAGGCATAGGAAGAATATTTACTAAAAATATTCTTGAAATTTAAAGAATAAAATATTTTACAGAATAAATATTTGAAAGAATAAATATTTCCCATGTATATTGCTATTATAAAAGATTTTTTATAAACAGTTATTACGAAAACAACACTTAAACAGCCTGGCACAGAGGTAGCGCGTCTTCCTCATGTTCTAGACTTCCCGGGTTCGAGTCTCGTTTAGGGCATGGTTGTTCTTCTGTGTGCTATCTGTGAGATGTGTGAATGTGCCCCCCCCTGTAAAGAGGGGCTGTGCAAGCGAATATGATAAGTGTGTACCTAATTCGTACTCCTGGCCCTAGTTAGCGCTACTTGAAAAACAAGAGACGCTCATTCTAGTTAAAATCACTGACGGCCGTCATTGCACTTGCCCATGACAAGTGTCATTAATAACAACAGCAATTAAACTTGGATACAAATTTTCATTTTAAAAAGAAATTGAGAGTTTTTTTCATTTACAGCTTAAATATTTATTCTTTACAAAATTTTATTGACTTTTTCAGTCATATGGTATATAGCTTGAAGAACACTAAGACAAATGAACACAAAACCCCTTAATATTTAAAGATGAGAATCAAAGAAAATAATAGTGCGGTAGGAAAATTCACAATAAGGTTTTCTGATAGTCACAAAATCCAAATTAACAAAATTGAAACAATTATAGGAAAAAATTATGTATAAGATATGACATTATATTTATAGTAATACAAAGAAGTTTTCATAAAATATTTTTGGAATGATTTTCATTCCTTTTTTTACAAGCAGGGACAATTTCGAAAGCATAATTTCATAACTATATACAGAAACTGATAAAAATTATCAACGTAACTATCATTCAATTTAAGGACATGATTAATTAACAAAGCACTTATTTATTTATTGAGTTATAAATATAATTTTATCATTTCAGAATATGATGTTGTTTTGGGGATGAGGTTTTTAGAGTCAACAAAAATCTGTAGGTAAAAAATAAAAATTTTATTATCTGTACGAACATCTCAAAAAAACTGAGATTATAATAATGCGCTGCCATTGCATTTAGAAAAGCTCTGATTTAAAAAAAAATATGTTAAAAACTACAGCAAATCAAACCTAGAAAAATGTCATGTTGATCACGTGATTATGTGAAATGAAATAATTAGAAAATGTGATATATTTTTAAACAATAAATGCGAAAAAAAATTTTATGATCGTTTGCAATACTGAAGTGACTCATTCGATGAAACAACTAAAATGAATAAAAGTATTATTTAACTTGCACGAGCACGTGGTGCTAGGTCGTTCAAGAAATGATGTTCTGACATGATGCATTGAAATATGCGTAGCAGATTTCGTTTCAATCTTTTATTTATAATTTACTTTAAAATAAATACATATTGAGCTTAGATATAAAATCCAACCGGCGGAATATTACAATTAGAGTTATATAATACAAACAAAATATAGTTATCTCGTAAGTCTAAGAGGATACAAAACATGCAAGTTTGCTTTTTTATAAGAAATATAAAAAAAACTTTCTGCATATTGAATAACAGGCCAGAAATTTTGAATTTGATTCTAAAATGTGATCAATGACATGAAATCAGTATTTTATCGAAGGACTGTTATTTCAGGAAGAATCTAAATGAGTTTAAGAAAAATTATTTACAAAAGGACCCCTCCCTCAATAAAGATTGATTGCTTCAAAATTGCCTCCATCAACAGAGAACAATAAATTTCTAGTTAGAGTGTACGTGTTTGTATTCATTGTAAATTTGAACTCCAGCTCATTTGGGAATTCAGAGCAGAGACGATTTGCATATTTTACAGAACTGAGTTACGAATTCCATTATTTTCCGAATTCCTAACCCTGTTTTGATTTTTTTAAAAAGGTAAATCACCGGTACTTTTTTT
Organism: Argiope argentata; assembly: GCA_026289955.1. NCBI lineage: Eukaryota > Metazoa > Arthropoda > Arachnida > Araneae > Araneidae > Argiope > Argiope argentata. The sequence goes on along the minus strand of JAOUZG010030345.1, from coordinate 175,741 downwards.
TCAATTGAAAGTACATTAAAAGCAAAGATAAGAAAAAAAGAATCAGTACTCATATTTTGGCTAAGAATAATTTATGATTTTCTATCATTCAAATATCTTGATGAATTATTTGTTAGTAAATTAGCGAATATAAAATAATGAGCAACAGAGCAACATATAAATAATAATTTAATAACTAAATGTCAGTGAGGTATCCTTTAACAAAAGTGGTCTACAAAAAACATATTTTGGTTGGTATATATATATCTGTCTATAGATAAAGGCATATATATATATATACATATATATATATATATATATATATACGATTATTTTATCAGACTATATAAAATATATTTTTTAAAGATATTTTTTTTATTTTATGCATAATATTCAGCCCGCAAGGGTGAGATACTTCCGATATGGTGGTTGGATCTCGTAAGTCTTGGTGGGTACACTAATAGGTGGTGGTTGGATTCCTCTTATAGATGACGGACAAACTTCCTACTGGAAAGGTTGTACCAAGGCCGGTGGTAGCCTTTAAGACTCAACCACAGTTCCCCCCAATAATATTATTGCGGCGATTCGGTTATTCAGTGCTTATGGTTAATCCGTGTGCCTTCGTGGTGGGTCGGAGAGTCTATCTATGACTATACATAATATTCTTGAAATATTTAAAGAAGTTATTATTACGTCATAAGATGTATTTATATTATATATTTGATGGTGAAATGGTGACAAAAAAGGGAAGAATAAAGATTTAATTAACACTAAATGAATAGTAAATGAATTTAAAACAATATTATTTGTTATTTCTACTTTTAGACACACTGCTCTTGGCAACACTAATGAAAAACCTTCATGTTTGTTAACCTTTTTTGGCGGGATTACAGAATTTGCTGCAAAAAATCCCTTAACCCCGCCACTTCCCATTAAATACCTTTTTTAAGTAAAGGAAATTTTTTGTCTCTCGTATAGCAATCTTCCGAAGACATAATAAAGAAACGTGTTAATTCTGCAATGGGTTTTTAAACAATAATCAGAAAAATATGTAGATAAGCCTAGTGAAAATCAGGCAGTTTGAAAAAGAAAGTTGATTGTGAAGCTGCTAATTTACCGACGTAATGTAAAAAACTGATTTAATATCTAAATATTGGTGATATGTACAAATAACATTTTCATTGGGGGAATTTGAGTTTCGATGTAGGTCGGTAAGTAATACTGGCAGCTCGGTAGGTTTAATTGGATGTTGGTCGGCATGTATGCTATTGTCAGAAAAATACTAAGCTTCCAGCATTGGTTGGACATATGGTCTGTGCAAGTTTAAAACATGCTAACGAAACTGACGCGCATAGCGTAGAATATACAGGGTGTTCATTAATTATTGTCGGGGTTTCCGTACCTCATAACTTTCGAATAAAAAATATTACGCAAAAACTGATTACGTATTCGTAAATTACAACTCAAAGAATTTTACGTGACATTAATGCAATATTAACGCATTTGCGGTCTGGGTAATTACGACGTCATAAATAAAAATGGCAAACGTGCAAGAAAAAGCAATGCATGTATTGTGGTTCTTCGAAACTAAATCAGTCATAACTACTCAACGTCGCTTCAGTACCACGTACAAGAAAGATCCTCCTTCGGATAATTCTATCAGATGCTGTTTAACACAATTTCATGAACCTGGTAGCGTTCTACACCGAAAGGAAGCGGGATGACCGAGCACTTAGCAGGAAATATGGATCGCATTCAAGAACTCTCAGTTCACGAAAATCAACGAGACAATCAGCTGTGCAGTTACATATGTCGCATACGACGATATAGAGCGTTCTGTATAACTGCTTTCATCTGAAGGCCTACAAAGGGCAAATTGTGCAAGCTTCACACTTTAGTATCATTAATAAAATTCTTTGAGTTGTAATTTATGAATACATAATCGGTTTTTGCGTAATATTTTTTATTCGAATATTAAGCGGTACGGAAACCCCGACAATAATTAATGATCACACTATAAGATAACGTTGGGATAGGCGAGCGAAAGCAAGAAGGCAACAAACCCTTCTAATTAAATATAGTAAAATAAAAAACACAGACAGCAAAGAATCAGTGATCTGAAAACGCTAATTCTTGTCAAAAATGGTTGAATTTTATGGATAATTTTAAGAACTCTTTGCAATACTGAACTTGTTTGTAATGAACAATGTTTCTTCATTTCAGGAAAATTATCCCTTTTCATTCAAAAAAAATCTATTATTAAACAGAGAATTTAGACATGAGTCTTTTTCTAAGATCGGAAATATTACTGCGGAATTTATTTTAATCGATGCCGGAAAAATCAAATTAGAAACGAATGTTAAACATATATTCTGCAGAATAAAACATATAAGTAATGGTTTTCTTTCAACCCACTGCTTTGTATTTTGCATTTATTCTAAAACCGAGATTCGAAAAAAAATATGATTTTTTTACATCTTTCTTCTAAAATGGTTTATCATTTAAATTTTTGGTCGGGATGGTATGTTTGGTAAAGCGTTGGACTCGTATTCCTTAAGTTACGAGTTTGAGACTAACCGACCAAAAGATTCCCCGATTTTGTGGGGGCTGGCGCACGTTAAATTTGTCGAGGTCGCAAAGTCCTCCACGTGGAGAGTAATACCATTAGGGGTACTGGGTCAGATGTGATCGTTCTCTGCTCCAGGTCTAAATTACGGTCTAGAATGAATGAATATGCATGAATTAAGTCCACCCTCTAAAAAGGGTTGTAACATGTGTGTAGCTAAGTCGTACTTTTGGTCCTAGATGGCGCTACTTATAAAAACAAAGGGACGCATGTCTTAGACTTAAAACCTACTCAACGGGAGCTTGTACATAGCAAGTGTCATTAGTAACAATAACAACATCATTTAAATTTAAAATTTTTACCTACAGTTTTACCTTTATTCAATTGTAAAGTATTCTATTAAGCTAGTATTATATTGTGAAATGAAATAGATTTCCTTTGACTAATTTTCAAGAAGTGTTGTAAATCCCACATTGGTCACCCAATTTAATCAATAGAACCCTACCTATGTACAGTTTCCAATTTGAATGAAAGACCAAATATTCTGAAAAGTTCAACACAAAAATGCAGTAAAAGAGGAAAAAACTGCGAGACGAATAAAAACAATTATGGATGTTGATATATCAGATTTTCACAGATATTGATCCAGAACACAGTTAATGGGCAATTCAATGTAACAACATGTAGTAGCCATATTCCAAATATTAGTGCTAATTGCTTAGCACTCACTTTAAAAAACGTGTACTCTCAATGCATTTGAAACAAATACATTTCAATTAAATCCAAATACATTTAAAGCAAATAATTTTAATTAAATAAAAATGTATTCGGATAAAAATTAAATTCGCCTGCTATTTCTTTTCCGTAATTGTAAGGAGACTGAGTACCTGAAAATGAAATAAACACTCAGCGTATTTATTTTTCAAATACTCTCGAAATGCTAAGAGATTTCTTTTATCCGAAATGTGTTTGAATATTTTTTGATTGCATTTCCTCCAAATTACTTACAGATAATTTCTTTTTATCTTAATGAAAATCTCGAGTTACGTTCTTTTTATCATTGGAATAATTTTTGCGTCTAACCGTAATATTATTTATCAACCAGGAGGATTTTATTTAATCTATTATTTCTAAAAAATTAATGCGGAGAGTTTATGTAATAGGTTTAAAAAAAATTTAAAAAAAAAGACTTAAATGATTTTGCGTTTTTAGATACAATTGATCAATAAATATATTTCATTCCAAATGGCTAGAATGAAAATGTTATTTGTAAATTAAGCGATGTACTTCTACGTATAGTAAAGATGTGTGTGTGTATGTGTGTACTCTACAGAGGAGACATTATTTAGAATTCAAAAATTGCAATTTGAATTATATCTATTTTTACGCAAAACGTTTTTTTTATCTGTAATACAACTTTTTTAAAATTGTTCTAAATTATTTAAAAATAACTTTTGTTATTATTGAAGTAAAGCTGCGATTGTTTTGATTGTCAGTATTTTATCCCAGTTCTTTTTCTTGATAGTAAAAAGTTACTAATGGCGAAGTTTTTGTTGTTACTAATGGCACTTGCCATGAACAAGTCGTGGTGTCAACGATTTTAAGCCGAATGAGCTTCTCTTGTTTGTTGAAGTAGAGGCAACTAGGGCCAAGAGTACAACTTAGCTGCACTCTCATAACATTCGCTTGCACGTCACCTTTTCACAGCGGGAATATTCACACATTTATCAGATAGTACACAGAAGACCAACCCTGCTCTTACTGGGACTTGAACCCGGGACCCCAGATTACGAGGAAGACACTGCCTCAGCACTAGGACGCCGGTTCTTGATAACTAATGATGAAAGTGGTTTTATGTCTTATTGTTCTGTAATGAGGTTTTTAAAATATGCTCTATTTAAAGTCTTATTTTAATTATTAAAGTCTTAATATACATTATTAAAGTCTTAATATATATTATTAAAGGCCTAATATATATTATTAAAGTCTTAATATATAATTTTAAATAAGTTGTATTTAAAATTGAATTTTAAATTAAAATTTGAGTTTCAAAATTGAGTTTGTATTAAAATTTGAGTTTCAAAATTGAATTTTAAATTTGAATTGAATTTTCAAGATTGAAACTTTAAAATTAACAGTGATAAAAATAACGAAAAAAGTTCATTATTAATTTTTTCTACACTTTAGTCTAATTTAATAGGTTGTGTAAGAATGTCTAATCCCTCTTATTATAAATTGTGCTCTCATTTTCAGGTACTAAAAATTTTATTGAATAAAAGAAATTTTTCTCCAGTAATTCTATGTATTACTAAATAAAGCATTAAAAATTCTGTAACACACATAAAAATGTAATTCTTAACGATTCTAATTTCCGTTTTTAAATTTTAAATAACAAAATATTTAGATTCGCCAAGAAATCTTTTGTTTTTGTTGAATTTTTTTCCATCTTTCAAATTAAAGTTCACTTTCTTTGTAAGATGACAAAAAGTTAGAGCAGTATATTACGCAAAGCCGATGTATTACTTTAAAAATAATATTTGATACATATTTATCATATTTGAAGTTTCAAAATATTTTGCGAACGAATCTATCAGGGTCTACATGAAGTATTTAATTGAAAATTTTGAAACCATTAATCATGACGAGCCAGCTGTTTGCTAAAGAATACTAGTTTTATCATAAAGTACTGAATGTTATTAAAAAACTAGAACGTTAGAAACATAGCTTTAAGTAAAGTAAAGTGATCTATAATATTAAAACAAGAACTTTATTCCAAGGTAAATACTTGTTATAAACTTGTAAACCATGAAAAGTATCAAAAATGTATTTTTTTAGCCTTATTGGTATTTTAAATTTAAGAAATGCTTAAAATATTTTTAAAAATTTAAACAGTGGAAAAATTTTAAAAAATAAAAATTTTGTGGTTTTTACTTAAAACAAATAGTTTTTATTTCATTCTAGAAAATTCTAAAGTGATCAGTTTTTAATTCTAAAGCATCGAATAAAAAAATTTAAAATTTTAAATGAATGAAAAGTATGCAGCGATTCATTCAAGAAATCAAAGTCAAGAACTCCTTTTCAACATTTATTTTTAAAAAATTAGTCAGTGAAAAGAAATTTTAAAAAATACGACTATGTGGTTTTCACTTAAGATAAATAGTTCTCATTTCATACTACATAATTCTAAAGTGATCAGTTTTTAAATTTCCAATATCAAATAAAAAAATTAAGAAATTTTAAAATATGAAGAGTATGCAATTATTAATTCAAGAAATCAAAGTAAAGAACTCTTTTACAAAACTTTAAAAAAAATAGTGATTGAAACGAACTATCAAAAACTACAACTATGTGGTTTTCACTTAAAATAAATAGTTTCCATTTCATACTAGAAAATTCCAAACTTGATCAACTTTTAATTCTAATGTATCGAATAAAAATAAATTTAAAATTTTAATGCATGAAAAGTATGCAATGATTAATTCAAGAAATCAAAGTCAAAAACTCTTTTACAACACTTTAAAAAAAAGTGAGCGAAACGAAATTTCAAAAACTACAACTATGTGGTTTTCACTTAAAATAAATAGTTTTCATTTCATACTAGAAAATTCCAAACGCGAACAATTTCAGTTGTACAGTATATAGAATCGAAAAAGTTGTTTTTGATGAAAGGAAAGTAATGAGTCAGAACCAAGTACTTAAGGCTGTTAACTCTTCAAAAGACTTAATGCACCAATCACAGAAACAACTGATAAGGAAAACGCCTTCGCCTAAAGTCTCCGGATCCAATGGCCTTCGACAGGGCATCTAGTAATTCAGATGCTCCAGCAGATAAAATAAGGCTCCAAGAAAGATTTGTCTTCTGTTAAATACAAAGTAAACAAACTTGACAAGCGAATCATTTGAAGATTGATGGCGTCTGTAGAGTAGCGTTATCAATGAACTCTTATGATTAATTTTGTTTTACAAAATTGTCATAATTAAGTAAAATTAAGTAAAATTTAATAATGATAAAGTAAAATTTAATATTGGGCCGGTAGGGCTTGGTTGGTAGAGCTTTGGACTCGTTCTCCTTAGGTTACGAGTTCGAAACTCATCGGTCAAAAGATTCCCCGAGTGTATGGTGACAGGCACTCGCTAAATCTGCTCGTGGTCGCAAAGTTCTGCATATCTAGAGTAATATCCCTGGGGGTACTGGGGTAGAGGTGATCGTTCTCTGTTCCAGTTCTAAATTATGATATGAGATTAATGTTTTTACGGAACCATATATGGGCTCGAATGCATTGAGACAAAAACCAATATAATTGAAAAGAAGAAATATTATTGTCCATCGAGAAAGATAAATATATTGACTCCATGAAAATGCTTTTTTTGTCAAAAAATACTTACATTTTACTCTGTTATCGTTTTTTTTTTTTTTTTGAAAATGAGTCACTAGCACTTCAATTCTGCTTTTTCTCCCAATTGCACAAGTGAGGTTATTTCGAAATTTTATAAAATGGAAGAAGACAATACATAATATTTTGCATTTTATTATTGCTAAATATATATTTAATGGATTAAAATAGTTTGAATTATTTTATAATATTTAATTTGGAAATAAAATTGACTCAAAATTGTAATACCATGTATTGGCCCATATGTTGTAAAGGGTTAAAGACTAATACGCATAATTTTAAAAAACAATTTTTCAGTTGCTTTTGAGATCTGGAGATTCACGGAAATCTCAAGATCGAATTTTTGTAATGATTCTGATACTTTCTATTCACATACTTCGTATCCAAAAAAAAAAAATTAAGAACAAAAAATGCTCTATTTTACTTTTACTTTCTTTGTTAAAGAAGTGTGAGATTCAGTATTTGCTATTATCTTTTAACACAATTTAGGAAGACTTTGAATTAAAAATGTTAAACTCCCAGTGCTTGAAAGCAATTATTATTTGTAAACAATTATAAATCTTCTATTTTTCACATTATTTCCATTTTCATAACGATAAATACAATTTATATTTCTTATTCCATTTTTTTAACTTGAAATAATCACTCATGTGGAAGTATTCGGAGCTTTTCTGTATCAAAAATGTTTATTTTCATTAAATAAATATAATTCATTGAATCAGAAAGAGGATGCTTTTTTACTAAACTCTTTCTTTTAATGATTTTCGAAAATGTAAAAATGTAAATGAATAAATTTCTTTGTTCTCTTAAACTATTTACTGATTGTCAATGTTTGAATTAATTCACTCAGAGGTACAATAATTTATTTATGAGTTTGGTGTCTACAGAATAACAGATTTCTTATGAAACAAAATATTCATATATCTTAATTTATTTGTTTTGTTTCCCTAAAATATTTTGCAATCATTTTTCAGATCCTGTTATTTACAGAAATAGAATAAGAAAATATTGAAGAATTTTTTTTAAAAAAAATATGATTAATGTGTCCCCAGGCGAAAATAAAATATACGCAATCGTAAATTAGCATTTGAAAGAGAAATTATTTATTTTTAGAAAGATACTCATTCTTAAACATGTATTGTTTTTATTGTAAAATGTACTTATTTTTAACAAGGGAACTTGAAAGATATTTTCAGTTAATAAAGAAGGAAAATTAGATTTAGACGATAGAAATTCTTTTTTTTTAAATTTTTTAACATTATTTTATATTTTTGAAAAACGAATATAAACTAAGTTTAGAAAAATGTAGTATAAGTTTTTAAAGTACTGATTATTGATTACAAATGAAATTACATAATTTCTTTATGCGAATAAAACATTTTTAGCACCAGTCTCTATAACAAATTATTATGTTTATATGTATCTAATGGTTCTCTACAGAAAATACATATTACAATAATCTCATATTCAAGCTGCAAATTACCATCATTCCATTTTTTAATGTGACAAAAAATATTTTTAAAATATGGAAACAATCGTTTATGAACTGCATTTTTTAAATTTCAGTTAATTAAATATGAAATAGTTTCTTCTTTATTTGCTTTAACTCTATGGCAAATTATTATACAAAATTAACATCAATATTATTTTGGAATTTTAAAAATTTTCAAATTTTTGAACAGTGTATTCATTATTAGAACAAAATTCAAACTGTTTTAATTCTTTTAGGAAATATTTAATCGTGGGATTTTATTTATTAATGAAAGGTAGTGAATTTACGCTTAGTAGATGAACAATTAACCAGAACAATTGATTGAAAAGTGAAACTATATAACTACAGACGGCAACGAGTAAATTAGAATATATTATTCAAATACGTAAGATTTGAATGCATTATGAAATACGTTGTGTGTGTTGTGACTAATTGCACTTGCCTTTTTTGGACAGGTTTTCGCAGATGCGATCAGCAGATTTTAAGCCTAAGAAATGCGTCTCTTTGTTTTACAAGTAGCGGCATCTAGGGACAAGAGCACGACTTAGCTACACACACGTCACAACCTTTTTTAAGGAGCAGACTACATTCATGCAAATTCATTCATACATCTCAAATCGTAATTTAGACCTGGAACAGAGAACGATCACCTCTGACCCAGTACCCCTAGTGACATTACTCTCGACATGAAGGACTTTGCGACCACGAACAAATTTAGCGAGCGCCAGTCGCCGTACACTGGAGGAATCTTTTGGCCGGTGAGCTTCGAACCCATAACCTATGGAGTACGAGTCCAACGCTCTACCAACCCGGCCAACTCGACCCGAATAAAATACGTTAAACTTCAATGACACTATGATAAATGCCAACTAAGAGTCGACTCTAGTAGGAAGATTCATAAGAGTAGTAAAAAGAACATGTATAAGACAAATTAAATAATACCACTTTAATATTAATGACAGTTTGAAATTTTTTTGTTGATGCAGCCAGGACTATTAAGCTTTTCATATGAGATTTAATTGAATTTATATATAAGAAATATTTTTGACAATTCAACTAGTCACCAACGGCAGGTAGTAGGCAATATATTTTAACAAGATATCAAATTCGAAGCTCAAAAAAAATTATCTTTACAGCTCAGTCAATATTACAAATATTAGCAAAATTTATTTTTAATATTGATAATTTTTCACTCTCATTGATCATGAATAACAATTTCAAAACATCGACGTTAATCACAAAGCAGTTATCATTTTACATTATTATTTTCACTAGCAACGAATATTTTAAGTGTCGATATTATACTAATGTCTATCACGTTTTTTTGTGGAAGAAAGGAAATCAGCTATATTATAATTATTTCTCGAGATTTTAAGATGGGCTGGTATAGACTGGTTGGTAGAGCGTTTAATTCGCATTCTTTGTTCGAACCCAGCAGCCGAAGAGTCTCAGTGTGTGTAGTGGCTTGAACAAGTTAAATCTGCCATGGTCCTCAAGTTCTCCAAATCGAGAATAAAACCACTATGGTACTGGGTCAGAAGTGATCGTTCTCTGTTCTAAATATAAATTACGATTTTTAGATGAATGAATGAAGTGTATGAACGAAGTCAACCCCGTAAAAAGCGTTTATAACATGTGTGAGCTAGAAGTCAAGTTTCCGTTCTCGTGTGCTCAGGGGTCTATAACCGCAGGAACTATACACCCCTCCTTCCGTTGTAAGATGGAACTTGAAAACAACAACAACGTGATTAGCATTAGAATTTTTTCAATGATATATAGTAAAAGGCATCATTATGGACAACGAAAATGACAGCAATGGCCAAAATTCGTCTATTCCCATCGCTGTTGAAATCAGACTTATCTAGCTTTATTACAATTAAAACAGTGCGGTAAATATTTTTGATATGTGTATAAAAATTAATTTATAATCAGATCTTACTACGAAATCATTAAAATACCTCTCATAATAGAAATAGGTATACAATTTTAGATACAATGGGTACTGGAAGGAAGGAATCTCATTTTAATTTCAGAAATATTTTATTCAAAATTAAAATATCAAATGAGAGGAAATAGCTAAGCTTTATGATTAAATTAAACCTAAAGTATATGAGGAGCATGCTGTTACCTTTGACATAAATAACGGACAGGCATCAAAAAAGTTTAACAGCCGAATAATAGCCAAACATATTCCATCGGAAGAATAAAGTGGCATAAATAGGCACTTATTCTACGATATTCTATAACTTAACATCAATTCTTTTCTTTTTTTTACCAAAAAGATAAAGAAGAATTTCTTCCATCTTATACTTAATAAAAGCAAATAGTTATATACTAATGCATACATGAAGATTAATTTTCATTCAAAATGAAAAAAACAAACTACTACTGCTATAAGACTCAAAATGTCATTTTCAAAAATGCCTATTTCTTTTCCACTTATATTTTCACTCATTTCAATTATATATATATATATATTTCAGTTATATTTAAAGAAACACAAAGAAATCCTTTTTTTCTTTTCGTTCTTTACTTTAAACCGTTTTCTAGAAGAAATAAGAATTAATTTTTGTGAAACACTTTACCTAGAAAAAGAAACTAAAATGATTGCCTCGGGATTGTTAATACAATGATCTAAAGCGGCGGCTGTCTAAGCCTTACGAAAGTGAGTTTTATTTTTGCACAGAAGAGAGTAAAATCCCTTTACGTTACCATAATCGCCTTTGACCTTTTGCATACAGAAAAAGAAGTGATGGAGAAGGTTGTACTAAATTGATGCAGCTAAAAAAAGGTAAGGCGCATTCTTTACCCAAATAATTACAATTTTATATTATAAATGCAGATTTAGTCATATCAACTTGCCATAATATGCTACTGTTACCAGCCAAGTATGAATTCTGGCATTCTATAGAATATCTAGGCATTGTATATAATGCCTAAAATTAGCCGGCAGTGATTAAAAGTATTCATATTTCCCATATTTCCTAGCAATTCTATAAAATGCCAAATCAGAAACCTGCAAAGAATGAAATATATCTCCGATTCTCTTCTTGTCGACATCAGTTCCTGTTTCTGACATCCTCTTGTCGACATGAGTTCATGTTCCTGACGTCCTCTAGTCGACATGAGTCCCTGTTCCTGACGTTCTCTAGTCGACATCAGTTCCTATTCCTGACGTCCTCTTGTCGGCATCAGCTCTTATTCCTGACGTCCTCTTGTAGACATGAGTTCCTATTCCTGACGTCCTCTTGTCGACATCACTTCCTATTCCTGACGTCCTCTTGTCGACATTAGTTCCTATTCCTAACATCCTCTTGTAGACATCAGTTCCTATTCCTGACAGCGACAAGGTGCGAGTTGATTCGTGCAATATATTAGCAGTTATAATGAGTGTGGCAGAGGCTAGTTTTACCAACTTGGAACTTCTGGCGGAATTTTAAGACAAGTATATGCGAGGTGATAATTCACTTTATGCAAAAAAAAAATCTTCAGAATTTAAGATATTTCTGACCACGAAATTTCTCTCCAATCTATTGCATTTGCTCAGTAGAGCGGAAGCAACCAAGGAATTGTGAAATATTTGTGTAAAACAAAATGCTAAAATCTGAAATATCTTTGTGCAAAAAATGTATTGAAATGAAATTCAAAATGTCATTCAAGCCTAACATACCAACAAACAAGTTAAATTTAATTTTTATTTTTATATGAAAATTCTGTTTCCTTTAATAAGATTCCCCCAATGGGGCACCTCGTAACTGAGGATTAGATGCTTCCAGTATGGTGGTTGGATCTCGCCACTACTTGGTGGATACTCTAATAGGTGAGAGTTGGACTCCTCCCATCAATTACGAGACGTATTTCCTACGGGGATAGTTGCACCATGGCCGGTGATGGCCATTAGAACTCAATCACAGCTCCAGCCAGTGTTGCTGTTGCGGCCGTCTGGTCATTCATTTTTATAGTTAATCTGTACTATAGGTTTTATAGTATAGTTCGTGGTGGGTCGGAGACTCTGTCTACGACTTTCCTTAATAAGAAAGGCATCCATTTTGTGTTGTATAACTTTCATTTTTCTCTTTAACGGCATTTTCATTTTTCTTTTTTAACGGCAATCTCACTATTTTTCCAGAAAAACATTTGAATTTTTGAGGAATGCACGTCATGTCTGTAATAGCCTTATTAGAATCTTTTTTCTCGTCTTGCTTAAATAGCATTTGTCGCTTTGTCAATGTATTATACACAATGCCTACAGAAAGTATGTATTGACTCTCATATTTCATAGCCTAAAAATGTCTGGCATTATATACAATGTCTAGGCGTTCTCTCGAATACCAGCTTTTCATACTTTGCCTGCAACATATGTAACTTTTCATACAGTATATTTGTGGAGAGCAAATGAAATTAAGCTCATGGAATTATCAACATTTTTCTGAATATTAGGATATCCAACTATTACATAAAATTCCCTGTATATCTGGCTCCGAAACTGTGAAAGAAGATTTATTTTCTATGCCATGCATATGTTTAAATTGTTTATGTCTATCTGCAGTTGTTTCAATTACCCTGTAATACAATATTATAATTTGAATTACCCAAGCAAAAGTAACTAGTTACAACCAACAATTCCCCAAATTCCGAAAATATCTTGGCACTTTCTATGTTCTGGTATTTTGGTTGAAGAATGTGGTTTAATTATATTCTTTGAAGCTAGAATTGTTTCAAAAATAATACAGTGATCTTTCTGCAATGCTATATTGATCGAGAGACTTCTTAATGAAGAGAAAAACAATAGTTCCACCAGTTAAAAATAGAATCCAGGGGCCTCTGAAATGTTCCCGCGGGCTATGGTGTGACTTCCGATAATTACAAAAGAAAATATTGTTCAATTATAATTGAAAGCAATTAAATACTTTTTCTCCTTTCTTCTTCTTTTCCCATAGTTTGAAAATCGCTAACCTTTAGAGTAAAAATATCTATTAAAAAATTATTGTGAATAACGATTAAATAGTAAAGGTCGAAAAAATACTGACTGTTAGCTAAAAAAGCAGTTATGTGACTTTTTTAAAGTTAATTTATTGATTTATTTATAGTTCTCTAAATTGCTCCTAGGATGTTTTTCGCTTCCTTTTTTTATATTTATTTTCTTTTTTTTTTTGTTTCAGGGAGAATTTTTTTTCTGGTTACTAAGAGCATGCGTTGATGATGCAGATTCTCCTTTTTTTTTTCATTTTAGACATTGGAATGGCACGGTGTCATTTCATTAAAAGCTTTAGAAGGAATTAAAAGTTAATTTTAAAAGCCAATCTTTCATAAGCTAATTTTATTTTGAAAAATATAATTAGCTTATGACAAAGATTAGGGGAAATTTGTATATCTAGCTCTTATTCAATATGAAAATCTTTCATTATTTAAAGTTACTTTAATAATGCTTACATAATAATATTGCTGATGTCGTTGTGGTACGATCATAGTTTAATCCCCTGCTTGGCGTATTTTCCAAAAATTGCTAACTCGCCAACCACGAGCTTGCGCAGTGTCTTTCGGAGGATTCCTCCGGCCAAAGCGAAAGATAGAAATGATTGCCAAACTTCTTAAAACGGGAATTGATCTAAAGCACATTCTCGCCAACTTGGCGGAGACGGGGGTTAAACTACGATTCATCTGTCGTTGTTTCTAATGGTTCTTGCCATGGACAAGCTCGTTGACACAGTTAGTGATTTTAAGTCGGGGTATTTCTCTTGTTTTAAGTAAAGCCAACTAGAGGCATGAGGACTTCTTAGCTACTTACGCATGACATTCGCTTGCACAGCCCCTTTTTACGGGGGGGGGAATTCACACATCTCACAGATAGAATAGATGAATAACAACCATACCCGAATCGGGACTCGAAACCAAGACGGATAGATCAAGGGGGAAATGTTAAGCCCTTGTGTCAGGAAGTCGGCTTATAAATTTATGGAGTTGCATTGCGTACCGAAAAATTCCGTCGACATTTTAAAGATTCTCTAATATTTTAATACTTCATTTCTTAACAATACTTAATGTCATGAATGTTGACTCATTGTTTACTACCGCAAGTAAAGATTTTTTTTTCATTATGTGGAATCGCATTACTGCTTCCATATACTTTAATTTCTCAAGTTCCTCTTCTCTTCTTTATAAAATCAAAAGTGCAAATATTTAATCATTAAAGAGAATATCATAATGCATTAATCTCCTCTTTATAAGCAAATTAATTTAATATATGAATTTCTTTCAGGTATTGAGATTGAATGATGTGTCAAAAGACAAATATTTACAGGAGACAAATGTTTACAGTAGACAAGTATTTACAGTAGACAAATATTTACTACAGTTTTTCACCGTTAACTAAATTTACACTTCGAAAATAAATGCTTCCATCAGAATTTGTGATTAGCCTCTCTAAAAAATGGACATATATCTGCATATTTTATAGATAGAAGCGTGAAAATTTGCTGCTTGCGTAAATAAATATTTCATCTAAATTCTTGCACTAAAAACATCGCTTAAAATTCAATTTTTTAATTTTTTTTATATATTTTAAAATAAGAACTTTCTTCGAGCAATTATTTATTTTATTTAATAAAATTTTCTAATTGAAACTAATTATCTTGGTGAAACATTAAAGTAAATGAAATTATTGTTCAATTTTTGCTTGTTTGTTTTGTATTTGTTCTACTTTGTATTTTACCCTGTATATAAATAATGAAGTAAAATAAAAACTCCATATCCACTAAATAAAAATTAAGTAATTTTCAAATTTTCAAAACTAAAACCAAATTGTAATTTTTTTTAATGTTAAATTCCTATTTAGAATTTTTCAATAAATAATTTCAGTCACTTTAGTATCTGAAGATTTTAGCTACAAACTGTTTTAAAAAATTATTAAAAGGTTAATGAAAAACCTGAAATAGATATAAAATTGGTAATTTTTGGAAATTTCAAATTTTTCAAAAATTACTTTTATCTTATTATATGCTTCAAAATAATTTTGAGTAAATGTCAAAAATGTTGGGTTTTGCTTCATTCCTTATTGAGCACTTTGAATAATGCACTGCAGAGAATTCTGATTGATTTTGTTTACTATGTATGTCATACGAATATTTGTAACTTTTAGTTTACAATAATAATGACAAAGATCTTAGTTTATGAGTAGGTATGAGTAGGTATGTACTCTTAGTATTAGTTATTAATTTGTCATTATTCTTGGATAAATAACCACAGGAATGATTATATAAATGACCGTAACCTTTAATTGCTTATTTTAACTCAATTTGTTAGGT
>JAOUZG010030345.1:148999-159606 GCA_026289955.1 Argiope argentata | reverse complement strand
ATAAAGAGAGAGAGAGAAGTCATTGTTTCAAACCAGCTTAAACTGGTTTATGACTTTGATTAATTAAAACAAATAACCAATATTTTCTATTCTTAGATAGCAAATCTGAGGATAGCATTTTGCTGAAAAACAAAATATAAAATAAAGATTTAAAATTATCCACGCTATGAAATTTGCACTATATTTAATCGAAGGCTCCCAATTTTAGAACCAATCTCTCTTGCAATAAAGGAAAATTGTTTCCAAGACTATGGTTTTGTCGTAAACATTTTTATTCAAAAGGGTCCAATAAATTTTAAATAAGAAAATGTAGAATAAGAAGTATCTGCCGACAACTCGATTAGGAAGCATTTGAAATTTCTATTTAATAAGATTTTGTATTACTTTTTCTTGAAGCACCGAAATTTTTTCTCAGAAACTTAATCAAAGCAGCGAAAGGTGCATTTATCTTTATTTTAAATCCTAATATAGCTATTGGTCTAGAGCTTAAGACAGTAATACTTTTGCCTTTTTTTCTAGTACTTAATTTGATATTTAATTAAGTATCTAAAAACTATTAATTTATCATTAGTTGCTTAAATTAATCATTAATTATTCTGTATCTTATAAGTTATGATATTTTCTAGTTCTTCAATTGTAAATTAAAATTTTTGAAATTTCAAAGAATATTTATTTATTATATATTGTTACAAGCGGGAGAAGTTTGCTGAAGGAGAAAACGTTGGCCACGCTTCATAATGAGCTTCGCGCCAGCCGGGTTGGTTTGGTGAAAGGAATAGTCTGGTAGCCGCTGGATCATACGTGAAGCAACGCGTTGCTTCACGTGCTTTTGGGTGCGCGCTCGGTCGGCTATATAAGGGAGGGTAGCCATAGTTCCGGCAGTTCATAAGTTAGTTTTTTTCCTCTCGGAAGAGAAGCGTCTCACTGGACTAGCAGATTACTTTTCTTGCTTGTTATTAGTGAGCTATGTTTACATTTGCTGTTAACATTGTATTATTGAGTTCGCTTGGATTTACTGTTACTGTGCTATACGATATCTGTTTTGCAGTCTGTTTTTATTGTGCGCAAGGCTTGCGTTTACGCTGTAAGTGACTGTTGACTTCTGGAATGTATTTATCTGAAATTTTCTTTCATCAATTCATCCTGTAAATTCCTGTAAATAGCTGTAAATAAATTTGTTTTTACTATCCTCAAGTAAAGTCCATTCAATCCAAACCCGCTACGCTATAAATGTAACAATATTACATAATATATTTATTATATGTATGTAATGAAGAAATTGCACTTATTACTTATTACGGAATGTTAGCAGTGAAGTACAAACATATCGTTACACGAAAATTTCCGCAAATTGCTTTATTTAACGTTTTTACTGCTATACTTAATTCATCACATTGCTAATTAAATAGAATTATCATATTATAAAATTTTCTCACTGTGCTGAGCACTTCATTCAATTATGAGATGTAAAAGAAATTACGAAATAAACTGTAACCGTTAAATTTGAGAATTGTGAGTAAAAACAGATTCAAGCACTATTATGGATACTCGCTTTATATGTCTATTGACAACAGATAATTTGTAGAATTATTAATTTCCCATAATGGTTTTTGCCTTATCTTAAAATTCAAATATATATATATATCTTTGTGAGTGAATGCGTAGGACTGAACTCGCAACTTTAGAGTTTGAAGCCGAGTAACATAGTCATTAGACAAAAGTGACACAAAAGTGATAAGTGAAGTTATGAGGTTTCCAACACATATTTAATGATATCGATTTCATTTCAATACAGTTTTTTCGTTTACTTTTAATAAATTCAAGGCTAATTTACAAAGTTACCATGCTTTTAATGTTAAGTTTGCTCTGGCTTAGTTTGGTTTGAAATTAAAGAATAGTGTTCACTTTGATTTTTGTTTTTTAATGTTACGGAATTCAAATTCATTCATTAAAACATTCAATTGCGTGCTTCTGTAAATGTTAAAATTAAAATAATAAAAATATTTTTTTTATCATTAATTCCGAAATAGGATTTCCACTTCCGCTTATATTTCATAATACATGTACTTTTAAATTTATGCCTACAACAATTTTCCGCATAATTATTGAGTTAAAGTCCTATTTTTAAATCATATCAAATAAATTGAAAATTTTAAAAACTGCATTCCACATTAATCGATTAATAACCTAAACAATCTTGACTATCACGCTGGTCACCAAAGATGGCTAGTATTTTCGTATCTTTTTATAGTGGAATAGTAGTAATGTATATGTATTAACGAATTGATTTGTATTGAAAACTCCTATGTAAAAGACTAGTGATATAACGATTATAATATCACCAGTGATAAAGCAATTTTAACTTTATCATCCTTTTTGGATTTAAAATGAAAGAAGAGCATTGTCTATTTATGTCAATTTCAAAATTCTTCTTATAAATGAGCCCAGCACATTTCTAGGACTCTGTGCACAATGAAGCTGATGATAAGCTAACGAAACCTCTCATTGAGGCAGTGTCCAGGCATCTCTGCTCTCAAAGTAGCTAACTGTGTTTTCGAATTGAATCTCACACTGTAGTGGCTTCTAAATTATATTGTGTCTAGCACTCAAAACTGGTGATCGCATAATTTGAAGCATCCGCTTATCCCATCAAAGCCTAATTATTACGTCTGTAAACTCAATACAGCTAGTTGACTACATAATCTACTGGAGTCTCCAAATTCAGAAGTTTCCAAATTATATTGCCCCTCAACAATTTGTTGCAAATTTTAAGGGAATCTCTCAAAACTCCAGCCTATTCAACAAAAGCAACTATCACCTAAGTATGATACAGGACCTTTCTTTCTTCATGGATCTCAAGATTCTTTGATACATATCCCTTATAAATTTCTTGGGAATGATAAATATCACATTCCTCATATTTACCTGTCATTCATGATTTTTCCAAAAAGCATGCATCAAGTATAATATATGTAGCATTAGTCTTATAAGCCAGATAATATCCTTCGAGCTGAAGGGTCCCTTTTACTTGATCGGTATATTACTCGGCTACAGGCCCAAATGTCGCAAGTTCGTACCGTGACCTTCAAATCGCTACATATACTTAGGAAAGAAAAGCATAACCGTTTAAATCAAATAAGTAATTTTCAGCTATAGATTAATCCATATTATATATAATTAGAAAATTGTTGTTGTTACTAATAGCACTTGCCAGGGACAAGCGCTCTCACGGCCGTTAGTGATTTTAAGCCGAATGGGCGTCTCTTGTTTTTGAAGTAATGCCAACTGAGGCCAAGAGTACGACTTAGTTACACACTCCTCATAGTCACCTGCACTGCCCCTTTTCACAGGAGTTAGCATTCATACACTTTAAAGACAGTACACAAAAGAAGAACCATGCCCTAACCGGGACTTGAGCCCAAGGCAGCCAGAACGCGAGGAAGACGCGCTACATCCATGCTAGACACTGGAGTTAGATTTGTACTGGAATGGATTCATTTGTCATACAGTATGAGTCTTTTTGATAGAAGATTTCTATGATACATCAGCAATTAAATTATCAATCAAATTTCTATACAATAGGATTTATTTCTTATATTTTACATTCTGTTAAGTGCGTACTCGACATTATACATGGTGCATTAAATAATGATAAATACCATCATCTTATAATATTGTACATTCTTTAAAAATACAATCATATTATACTAAGAGAATCACTTTGGGCTTAAGGACGAAAATTCTTGCACACACAGCACTTTATTTTCACGTTTAAGACGAGTACGGGAAATAAATAAAAGGTACTTACGTATTATATCGTCCATCTTCATCGCCAAATTTGAAGTCGTCGCCAATGAGTTGCTAAACCCCCAATTATGGCAACCCGGCAATGGTGTAATCCGTTGATCTTTATCGCCAAATTTAAATCCGTCGCCAATGAGTTACTAAAACGTTGGCGAAAACGGTATAATACGTAAGTACCAAATGAAAATACAAAAAATATGCCTGGAGCAAAGTGCAGTATCAGATCATATTTTTATATAATTATGTCATTCACAAAGGGACAACTTTGATGGTATCAGAAATAAAACTTGTTACCAGAAACGATAGTATAACATAAATAATAACAAAATACACTGGGACAATAAACAAAATATAGTAACAATAAATTTTGTAAATACAAACCTTTTCAAAATACAAGCACTTCTAAATACATTTAAAAGAATATATCATATAAAAGCAGAACAGTAATACCTAGTTGTAGTTCAATCCATACAGATAGGATCAGATTTGTGTAGGACGGACTTATTTGATACGTAGCACAAACCTTTTTGGCGGATTTTATGATTTACCAAATATTATTTTATCAATCAAATTTTTATACATCATAATTTAATTATTATGATTTACAAATGATTAAAGGTATACTCAATATGATATATGGTGCAACATATAATGGTATAGAAAATTCACAATAATATGATTTAATGACCATAAGCAATTATTTTCATCTGTCAAGTAATATATGAAAAAATCATAAATGGTTCAAGAAAACCATTTCAAATTTCACTGTCTAAGAAAACCAAACATAAGCACATTTTCTTATCATCTTAATAAAGTGAAAAAGCAAGCGTCCTGGCACAGAGGTAGCGCGTTTTTCTTGTGATTAGAGAGTGCCGGGTTCGAGTCCCCGTTAGGGCATGGTTGTTCCTCTGTGTGCTATCTGTGAGGTGTATAAATGTGTCCCCTAGTAAAAAGAGACTGTGCGTGATCGTGATGCTTGAGTAGCTAAGTCGTGCTCTTTGCCCTTGTTGGCCCTATTTCAAAACAAGAGACGCTCATTCGGCTTAAAATCGCTGCCGGTCGTCAGCGCGGTGATCCATGGCAAGTCTCATTAGAAACAACAGCATAAAGTCAAAAATTTAAAACAATTTATTCACTAAGCAGGTCAAATTGGATTATAGAAGTGTGTGTGTGTGTGTGTGTTTTGCTACCTTAATGAAATAAAGGAACTATCAAGATGAACTTATTCATTAAGAGTAGGCAGTAATTATATTAACATGCCTACATTACATAGGTCTTCAAAATCTTAAAGTAGAAAGCATAAGTACAGAAGGCCTTTATATATATACATCTTAAAAGTCAGTTAGTAATCATAAAATATTTTCACAATTATTGTTTCTCTTAAATATATTATTGTAGTAATATAAGAAGCTGTCCAATTTCTAAATTTAGAAAATGATTTTTGCTCTTTGAAGATCAAGGCATACAACTTTAAGAAGTTCTAGGCCTTTTATAACCAATTCGTGAGCCATCTAAATCTCTGAAAGCATATATTAGCGAAAAGTGAAGGAGTTTAATAAATTTAAGTAAAATTTTAATCATCGTAAGGGTTATTTCAAAGTAAGGAGCTTGAATTTTTTTATATACATTCAACGAAATTCCAACTTTTATTCCCGTTCTCGAGTCATTAGATATCAGATTTTTCCTAACTTCAAGTCTCATTATTCGAGTTTATAAGGAAGCAATGAAAAAAAACACTTGTGCTTAGGAGAAATAAAAATATGAAACTTGTAAATAGCCTATAGATTATCAAGTCTAGGGCCTATTAGTATTTATCTAAACTAATATTTTAAAAGATTCCGATATTCATAAATAAAATAAATGAAAGAAAAGGATATAACAATTATCTTATTTAAGAGAGAATGTTTTCGTTTTATATGAACCAGCTTTAAAGGAGTGGTTAGTTTTAATTCAGAAAAGTGTCAGAAAAGTGTTATGTTCTTTTCCAATGAAATTGGAAAAGAAAATCAGACTCCGTTTCATCAAAGCCCTTGAGTTTCATTCGTTAATTATATGAGTCTTTTTTCTTTTTCTAATTAATTTAAATGCTTTCGATATTCATTACAATTTTCTTCCATTCATTTTAATTAATAATTCTTTAAAAATTTTGCTATTTGTAAACTATACAGTTATCTACAGCGTTTTTGATATTCCTTATATATTTTTCCAGTTCAATACATTTAAAGAAATGATACAATCCAAATTAAAAATAGTATCTGAACTTTTCAGTAAAATATGAAGCATTTTTAAATTATCTGAGATTTTTTAAAGTTTAGTCTAGCACACGGTAATAAGCTTTAAATTAATTTGTTACGGATTAAATTCTGGTGATAGAAAGCGCCACGTCTTTAAATAACATCCTTGACTTGTTTAATGTAACCTGAAATAAACCATAAGATGTCGTTTCTTATGAGAGTTTTCATTATTTTTGAACCATATTTTTTCAACGTATTAATGTAGCTTTATTATAGTAATTCAATGTTACATATAATTTGCTTCATATATCCTTAAACAAAATTTTCTTTCGGCAATAAATACGGTAGCAGGATAGATGTGCCAAATAATCAGGAATAAAAATTACTTTTGTCATTATAATCACTTTTTGTACGCAACATTTCCTAATAATTGATACCAAATAAAATTTGTCCGAGAAAATATAATTTTCAGTAACTTCTGCTTTCAGATATTGCTTATTTCCCATTTAAATTTGATATAAATGTTGTAAGCGCAGATTAGTTTATCTGCCAAGAATTATATTAATCCATTAGTCATTATAAATTTTAAAAAATTCACACAATAAAGTGATAGTTGGATTATTCAGTAACCTCATTGCAATTAACATCGACTGGCATTTTGTTGCAATTAAATTGAGCTTTGAATTCTAATTTCTTCTAATTCAATTGAGCTTATTTGGCATTTAAATTTGATATAAGCGGTGTAAGCACAGATTAGTTTATCTGCCAAGAATTATATTAATCCATTAGTCATTATAAATTTTTAAAAATCAAATAATAAAGTGACAATTGGATTATTAATTAGTAACCTGATTACAATTAACTTTGATTGGCCTTTTGTTCAAATTCAATTAAGCTTTGAATATAGCAAGAATTCAAAAAACTATTTCTTAACAAGAAAATAATTTAATTTTTTATTTACTTTAATGTAGTTCTTATTCTGACATAATATTGCTATCCTTGGCAATACAATACTAATACTTTGCAGTCTAATTCACCTACAGAACCAATATGAATAACCCTTTGGCTTAATAGGGCTCAACAGATTTCGTTTATGATTAACTATTTAAGCCTTCTCAGTTCTTACTCAGTGCGACAGGACAGAGCATCACCACCTTTTCGCCAAGGGTATTTAGCGCCAAATATAGCAACCCGATGTTGTCGTTGGTGGATAGCTTCCTCCGGGAGATGAGACGCAAGAGTTGGAGATTTCGAAAAGTGCGCCAAGGGGGTGATGTTCTTAACGGATCAACCCTTATACACATTTTCAAAGTAATCCTTCTGAAACTCACGTGGAAAAAGTAAATTTGTCTGAATGAAATTTTAAATACTGAATATATCTAAGTAATGTAAAAGGTTTTACCCAACAAAATTCTAATAATATAAGCTATTCAACTCAAAGACAATGTGAGATTTCCCACATTATCACAGATATATTGTTCCTTTTCATAGCCAAAGTTTTTCTTTGATAATCCTATATATACTTTTATTAAATCAGATGAAAAAGAAATTCTATTACTTGGTTGGACTATAAGAAAGCATAATTGCAAATGTCTCGATGTAAGATTCCCCCAAAAGAATAATTCCATTAACTTGATCTGTCATTCTTCTCTGTGTTATCTTGTGCTAATCTTAGTAACTTTACTGAGAATTCATTTCTTTTAAAGACGAATTCATTACGCTTAAATGATTTTTTTCCTTCTGAGATAAAGGAGTCTCAAGAGAATGGGATTTCTCTTTTAATTTCATTTTCTTTGATTGACTATAATTATGCTCTGAAAGATCATAAAATTTTGGCTGAAGATGGACTGCATAAAATTTATTGTTTTCACTATTAGTAAGACTATTCACTATTAGTAATTTACATATCATAGAAATGTCTTACTGTAGAATTCTTATCTTCAACAGAGATTTCAATGGTAATATTTCTCTATTCTACCAAATATTTGAATTTCATATTTCCGATAAAGATATGAATTCTTTTTTTACCTAATGAATTCATATTTCAAATAACTAAAAGGAGTCCAAAAGTTAACTCAAAATTTGAGTGCAATAAAGTGTTGGCAACTCTATTAAAAAACATTTCACAGCTAATAATTTAGGTTTAGTAAAGTACACGATAAAACAATGTATTCTTATTGTTGTTGTTATTGTAATTATATTGTATTGTATATTATTGTTGTAGATGCAACAATGTATGTATATTTCAAAACTAATGAAAAATAGGGCCCCAACAGCGCAAAAATTACAGAATTCCCCTCTTTGATCGTGTAATTTAGCATTATTGAATTTCTTTTTATAGTGTCATTTAAAGCCAAAGATCTATGCTAACATGTCAACAAGGACGAGTACATTAAAACAGGAAATTCAAAATTGTATCATCGAAATTCAGCCACTTTTACACCAAATGATCACGGGAAATTTCGACGAAAGAATATATGTGGCAGCAACACAATGGAGAACATTTTCTCTATGTGCTATTCCATGCATAACCCTATTCTATGTTCTTGCAATTCAACAAAATATAACAATTTTAAAAAAATGTATTTTTCATATAATTATAATCTTGCTTTAAAATATTGTTCTAACGTGAGACTACATTTTTACTAACACTAAACCATTTGCTATAAAATAATCTTGAAATAAAGTAGCCAGCATTTTACTAATGATGGCAAATTCGAATTTACCGTCAATTGTGGGTCAATAACGTCTTCCATTTTATAATATATTCTCTATCATCTTTTGAGCTGATATTTATCTACTCACGAAACAACAAATTTATTATATTTGATTAACAAAATACATTTGTTTCCAGAAAGTTCGGCTCATATGCAAAGTGAAATCTGATTCTTCTAATCAATATTCCTCATTCCAGTCTTGTAATGATGAAGCCTAAAAAATGCTCCAGGCTGCAAAAGAAAGAAATCACCAAATTACTTTCGCTGATTGGCGACAGCGTAGCATTAATTTTATTATAATGGCAACACATGAACTTTTTTTCACATTGTTTTTGCTGAAAGCCATATGCAAATTATTTCGAAGATTTATTTACTTCTATGATAATTAGTTGCATATCCTATATCTCCTACACATTATTATTAATTAGCTTATTTTAAATGGAATGTTTGCCATAATTTCATTTCATACAAGAACTTAAAATATAATATTGAATATTGCCTTTTTAACATAGAAATTGTATTATATTAACAAGAATAATTTCTTTGTCTCTTTATATATTTTAAATTGAAATACTTCGGATCCTGTTTGTAAATCTATCTCTGAAGATAATTAGTGCCATTGCCTTTAACCCTTCTTTGCACGATGATGGAAATTTCCATCATAATATTTAGTCAACAAAAAAAGGTACTCAAAACCCTTGTACTGTAAATTTGTTGTTGCTGGCAACTTTTTAAGCGACTATTGCGTACAAAAAAACGCAGTTGTCAAAAAATAGCAAACGTCACTGTCAATTACCAGGCCTACAACTTGTCATTCCGCTGTTTGTTGTGACTGGAAGAAATGAGCGAGATTTTAAATTGTTTTATGGAAATTAATTTATTATTAATAATAATTAATTAATTAAATTATCATACAGAATAAAGAAGATGTAGTAAAGAATATTTTTTTTTATTTATTTAGTACTGAGCTAAATATGTGACAATGCATGATGATGTAAATTTCCATCATATTGTTTTTTACATAATACATATTTTTATTTACACCAAGATTTTTTTAAATATTTTTCCTTTAATCTAGAGCATTAATTACATCACCCTGATTTTTTTAAAAGAAAAAATCATGCAAAGAAGGGTTAAGTAAAATACTTAGCATTTTACTCAAAAGAAAGACGTAAGAAAAGTAGGCTAAGTCGGCTTGTCATCGTTGGAATTGGTAAGCCTTTGAAAAAAATATTTATCAAGAAATAGCATTTTTTTAAAATTATATTTTATCTGAAAATAATTTAATTTTTAAAATTAAATATCATGATTTAAAATTCATTATTAATAAGCATCGCTTTATCCATCACAGTCCTTAAAGTTTTCTCAGAATTTTTGGATTTTTTATTATTTGAAGAAAATACTTTAATTCTTTCAAACTACTAACAGTGCATCTCCACCGATTTGAAAATTGAAGAATATATATATTCTTTTAAAAAAATCTATTCTTATAGCAGGTTATCAAATGACTAAATTTGTCAATGAATTTTTTGTTGATTCTGGATTTTCTATCTTGTAAACGCTTGACAATGTGCAAATTTAGTGTAGAAAAAACTATTTTTATATCAATGTTTCGATCCTAAAAGCTCAGGGAGAAAACCGTAAAATGAATAATTTATTTGAAATAATTCATAGAAATTGATCTCACTCTATAGAAATGTTCATCTAAATAATATTTTAGAAAAAAACAAACAATTTTTTTCGAAAAGGAAATAGATAGATAGACAGACTGGCAGACAGACAGACAGACAGACAGACAGACAGACAGATAGATAGATAGATAGATAGATAGATAGATAGATAGATAGATAGA
>JAOUZG010030345.1:127485-148989 GCA_026289955.1 Argiope argentata | reverse complement strand
AGATAGATAGATAGATAGATAGATAGATAGATAGATAGATAGATAGATATAGATAATAAAAAAACCAGTAAGCTCAAGTGTCCTCATTACTGCTCTGTAATTAAAATTTTATTTTACAGATTAAAATACAGAAAAGGAATTCAGCTTAGAAAATTATCATGATAAAATATTTAAGTTAAAAAAAATAATTTTTAAATTCATCTTGCATCTCTAATACCCATATATAACATTCCCTTCTTCCATATGTTTTTCTGAAAATTCATCTATTTATCAAATCTGACCCGCTTTAAGATTTATCAGAAATTTTTTATCACCCTATATTTAAAGGTGTATACGTATATTAACAATTTAATCTTTTTTTTAATTATTCCCTTAAAAAATATGCTGAAGGCAACATTTCTTCAAATTAAATAAATAAATAAAATGGAATCTACGGTCGCAAATTTCAAGTTATCATGTGAGAAAATTATTATTTTTGAGTGATTATTTGTCTTAATTAATTTAAGTCAGTAACCAGTTTAAACCAGTTTGAAAAAATTACGAGCTTTCTTTCTCTCTCTCTAATGATGATTTTTTTAACTATCATTTTCAATTCTTTTAGTTGTCAAGGTTTCAAAGCTCTACCGATTTTAAGATTTTAAAAAAATCAGTAATTTCGATGAAAAGTTCATTATTACTGGAAGCTATTGTATATGTGTTAAAATCCAATGAGCATAGTACAGAATGATATTAAAATTATATTCTATTTTTTACAGTACTATGAGAAATATAATTAGTAAGAAGGCGCTTACAATATAATTAAAGAATAAATGTAAGTCGCATTTTAACAAAATTTTGAAAGCTAAAACTGAAAGAGGATTCCAAAAAAAAAAACCCAGATAATCTTCTGAGCGCGAGATTAATTATTTAAAAGTAAGAAATCATAAAAAAAACCGGAAGATAACGTCATTTCACAGAAACGGCAAACAAAAAGCAATTGATAATAAATTTAATTAAATATCTCAAGCAATACCGGCAAAACAAACCTCAAATGACTATCTACTAAAGAAAAAACGAATCTTTTTTGCCTTCAAATTTCGGAAATACCAAAACCTCCTAACCAAAACATCATGTTCTCACATGATAATAATACAAGCAGAAATTAGAAACCGAATGAAAATCAAAATACACACTGCGCTCACACGCATCTACTCATTCACCCTGCTGTGAGTGAAAAAGATACGATTCAAATCCATTCCAAATTTGGGCAGTCTAAGCAATTTAGCATATTGCTTTGCAATGACCTGCAAAAAAAGAAAAGGGTATTCGCTCCATTACTTCCGAGGATAAGTTTTGCCGAAAACAAAAAAAAAAAAATCCACTTCTAAAATAAAAAAAATTCCATTACTCCAGTAACGATGATGTACATAGGATGTAATAAAATAAGGAACGAGATACATAAAATATGATAAAATGATAATGATAACGGGGGAGAAAACGGTTTTCTGTAAAAAGAAAGGAAAGGGGAAAAAAGGAGAATCGTGCTTCAACCAGATATGAAAGCATATATAAAGTGAAACGTTTACACATCTAGCGAGGATTTCACATTTTATAGCCTTTGATTTCATTTCCATCCTTGAATAAAGATAAGTCTAACCGGCAAAAGAAATCTGGAACAGACGGTGTTGATAACGAAAAGATTTTTTTTTTCATTCTATTTGAATTTTATAAAATTCGTGAATTATATTTTCCTTTTTTCTAAATGCATTTAATGGGGAAATAAATTCATTTAGATTTCTAGAATGACCTTACATTTCTTTTGCGGGAAAACGGTTTTTAATATCTAAGGTTCAAATATATTTTTTAGGTTTTCAAGAAACTTACAAATTCATGAACCGGCATGTAATAAACTCGTAAAGTTTATTACTTGTATGAAGAATTTCAAAGAAACGATATTGTTAGATAAGAAATGTTGGTAGAACTGAAGACATGTGTTTCTACTCGGTTCTAATGAATTATTTTTTAGCTTGGTGATCCATTTTCCAGCTCACAAATGCCCTAAAAAATAGAAATATTTATATTCAAATAGGTTTTTCAGTTTTCAAGAAACTTGCATGTAATAAACTTGTAAAGTTTATTACTTACATGAAGAATTTCAAAGAAACGATATTGTTAGGTAAGAAATGTTGGTAAAACTGAAGACGTGTATCTACTCGGTTCTATTGAATTATATTTTAGCTTGGTGACCCATTTTCCAGTTCACAAATGCCATAAAAAATTGAAAAAGGTATATTCAAATAGGTTTTTCAGTTTTCAAGAAACTTGTAAACTCGTGAACCAGCATGCTATAAACTCGTAACGTTTATTACTTGCATGAAGAATTTCAAAGAAACGATATTGTTAGATAAGAAATGTTGTTACTCAGTTCTATTGAATTGTTTTTTAACTTGGTGACCATTTTCCAGCTCACAAGTGCCCTAAATCTAATTGATCTGTTGTAATTAATTTATATTAATTTGACGAATAAAATATATCATTCACCTTTTCTACTCACGGGTGCTATAAGAAAATAGAAACGATTAAATGAATGGTTCGAAAACGATATTTCCCAGCAGATTAGAACGACTTAATAACATATAAATAGAATAATTTATTATTTAAATGAAGAATAGATATTGAAACTGAATGTGTAAATTCTATTCAAATAAGAATAATTTTATTAACTTCTTAACCAAAATGAGTTTGTAAAGAGCAATCATTGCCATTTGATCAGATTCCGTTTTCTAATATTATCCTGCTTTAAAACTATTTTTCCACTGGGTGTCCGCAAAAAAGTTCCTTCTTCATCAACTATTAGCATTTTTATTATAATTATCAGTCTTATCAGTCTTAAACTTATTAACCATAATTTCATTTTATAATGATTTATGCCATTTTGTTTGTTCAGAAAAATTAGCAGCAGTTTTCACATAATTAATACAATGACAATTTCAGTAAATCGGTCAAATTCTTCCTGAAATGCCTGTTGGAATTTTTTAGTATCTTTTAAGCTTAGTTATTATCTTTAGCTTTAGTTTTTAGCTTTGTTTCCTTTCCAAAAAGTGAGAACTTGATAGAGCAAAATGCTCTTTTCATCAGAATCAAAGTGAAGAGATCAAATCTTGTTGAGACTTGGTCCTGAACAATTAAACATTTTATACTTGAATTGAAACGGCGTTACTGATTTGGCAATGATATGACTGTCATGTTACTCCTTTGATGGATGTGATTCAGCCGTTGAAGATTCGACGTTACAAATTATTCAGATTGGGAGTGAATTGAATAATGATAATGACTGGATTAAGTTCAAGTTCAAGGTAAATTAAGTTCAAAGCCTTATAATCCTAATAAAATTTCTCTTAAAAATTCAGAATCTGAATATTCCATCATCAAAACACTTGTTGAGTAAAGGTTGTAATTCCCTCAAGTGGAAGCTTTACCAATTATTGTATGTGAATACATAAATTGTGCTTGTCTCTTTTATCATAGTGATCTAATTACTTACTGGTAAATAGTTTGGTACTTTGGTATTAAGCCATCGATCTTTATCGCCAAATTTGAAGGCGTCGCCAATGAGTTTCTAAACCGCTAATAAGGGCAAACAACCGCCATTATTTTAAAAACTGTGCAAACCTTAACTGTCTTCCACCATTTTGTTGGTTTTACAAAAGACCATTAAGATTCGTTAAAATGATTAAAACTTGGGGTTTTGCCTGACAATGAAAAAGATGCAATGACGTATTTCCAAAATTATGGAATTATTCTATTTAAAAATACGTGCTTCAATGGACATGAGATGAGTTTATACGTGAAAACGGATAAACATTAGTGGTGTAATGTATCAAAGAATTCTGGCCACCTAAGTAAATTCTCTCTAGGTCAGTGTCTCCCCAGCTTTTTTGTGCCATGCCCCACTTTAACCTTTCTAAAGTTTTCACGCCCCCCCCCTATATAAACATACATAATATTTAACATTAAAAAATTGATTTGTTCACTGGGCTATAAGAAATAAAAAATAATATCAAAATATGTGTTAAAATTAATTCACTGTGGCATAGAATAAACGTATACTAAAAATGCATGTTTATTTAAATGTATATAGCACATTTCTTCTACTAAGCACAACATCATTAGGTTAAATCATGTATGCTATGCTCATTAACAGTTCTTTCTAGAGAAGGGAGATTATAGGCTGAAAGCCCAGGCTCTCCTTCCAAATACAACTACTCTGATCAATATAGCACATTTTTACAAATCAAGAGGTATCTGTATTTTTTCCACTTTACAAAATTTTTCTCTAAAATTATGCTTATAAAATTAAAATAAATAAAAATGTTTACCGATTATATCTATACAATATATATGTATATTTATTTTTCAAAAACGAGCTTTTGCAACAGTTTTGACGAACACTTATTTCAGATTAGCACCAACTGAATGATGTGAAACATTACAGGAATTGCGATGGGTCAATTAGGTGCGGCCAATTGCGTTGTTTAACAGGTTTATAGACTGGATGGTGTTCCACTCCGCGGTGGACCAAAAGAAATCTCGACGACGCCAATCACCCAGTTGATATTTTGGACACTTCAACCGAAATTATCCCTACTTATTATTTAAAAATGTTCTTTCTTTCTTTTTTTCTTTTTTCTTTTTTTTTGTAAAATTTGGCACCGATATCCAGCCATTTTCAAATTGCCCTTCTGCGAGACGTCCGCGTTCCCCCGTGGGACGTGGGCTCTAGATTGGGAAATACTGCTATGGGTGGTTGGCGACCGTTGACACATCGACGGTCTAATAAGTAAGTACCAATAATTTAGCTGTCTTCTATATTTTCTTATAATACATGGTTTTTTCAAAATCTTCCTTCTTTGGCTAATTTTTCAGGAATCGTGATGGCATGTTAACAGTTTTTCTTTCGTTACGAATCACAATCGCTTCAGTTTCAATTTTTCCAAAAAAAGATATCACAAAGCTTTAAAAACCTAGTACAGCTTAACACTTTCTAAGTTAAATGCTATGCTATTGCTGAGATATAGTAGATTAAAAATTTAATGTCAAATTAAGTGTTGTGCTAGTTGTAGGGTCCGTCAACTTTGGCAACTCTTCTCACCTCACATAGCAACCCTTTTTGAATAGATATGCAGAAAAGCGGAGAGAAAAGGGTTGAGTGAGGAAAGAAATGAACCAGAGAGTCGATGAGAAATGTATTGCAGAACGCAAGAGGAATGTTAAGAGGCAAATTTGAGGGCAAAATATAAGTCATTCTGGAACTGACAAAGCAAGAGATAGGAGGTCAGTCGGAATTGAGAACTAATGAAACGAAAGAGGTAGAAGATTAGTCTAGGTTTAAGACTAACAAAATCGAATGATAATGGGATAGTGTTGTGTGATTTTTATTTTACGTGGATGCTGATATGTATGTATATATTGATGTGTTGTATGATATTTTAGTTTTATGTGTATGCTGTAACCGTATCTACATGTTAATAAAATTTTGGGACGCGGTTTGGATGTAACATGTTAATAAAATTGTAATCAGTAACCAAATTAAGGTCTGGATGTAATCACTCACTCTACCGCCCACATAAAATAAACTCCACATCTTACTCTAGTTATCTAATTTTTATTCAGAATCAAAAAGTTCCTATCATAGGAGTTCTCTTAAAAATCTAAACCAATCTAAAAACTCCACTTCTTTCCATAAAAATGCATCTGAGTTTTCATTGACTTTTACGTTCAAAATAAGATGTAAGTTTAATTAAAAGTTCTCATTCTCTTTCAATCGGAAATCGAATTTAAGTAGAGGAGAATTTCCACTACACTTAATCTTGTTTTAATTACAAAAAGAATTGAGAAAACTTTTTGAAATCTTAAATTGAAATGATGACATTTGATTTAAATATTTAATTACTTAAACTATTAGAAGTCTAACTTCTTTTTTTTTATAACTACAGGCATTCCAGATATTTTATTTTGTTTTATGACAAATTTAATTAACTTTTCTCGAAAATTCCGATCCTTTCTCCAAAGTAAAGTGGTTTCTGTTGCATAAATATGAGATGTCCAATAAATGAGATGGTTAAAATAATTGTTTTATTTTTCATCATTCTCGTTTATTAATTAAAATGCTTTTTTTTTGAGAAACGTATGTGAATGAACATCCTTCTCATTCTTCAAAATCCATTAAATTTTTTCAATAAATGAATAATTCCATCGAAAGTTTTCAATTAATTAATTATCTTGGAGCCTCGTAGTTCCTAAGCTTTGTTAGTAATGAGAAAATTATTTCCAGTTTCATAAGTTCTCATTCACTTTATAAAGTATGTAATCAACATTCATCAGATTTCATTTGAAAAAAATGTGTGATGTATCTCGGGGAAATAGTAAGGCTCATATTATTGAAAAAAATTCGTTCCAATCCATCATGTTCTTCTGGACATGTTTTAAATCTCAAAAAAGACATAACGTGGTCTTTACTTAATAAATTATTAGTAAAGAAAATTTTCTTTTTAAAGAGAGAAGTTATTATAATTTTTAAAGATATGATTTTTTTTTTAGATTTCATGTATTTGAAAAAATTATATTTACCTTTTTTAATGTCTTACTTTCAAATTCTTCAATTTTTAAGAATTCATGATAAGCCATTTTGCCCTTTTTGTTAAGACCTGCTATCTATTAATCCCTTAAAAAATAATAACAATTATTAATAAGGATATTTATTACAATAAAATTACTTATCATTTAATAATTTTTATTGTTTTAAAATAGTAATATGGTAAAAGCCAGCTCTTAAAAAAAGACTGATGTAAGTTCTTGCCCAATTTTTTAATGAAATAAAGAGTTAAATATTTTGACATCTTATTTCAAACTCGAAGCGAAGTATACTATTTTTGCTATTAAATTATTAATTTGATATTTAATTATTAATTAATCAAATTGTTTAACATAAATTGCTTGATATAATTTAATATTATCAACTTAATAATTAATATAATAATATTATTGATTTCATTTAGCTCATAAAATGAATCTCAAAATTATCTTTCGCATAATACTATTACAAAATATCACCTATTAAAGCAATAAATTGTATTTAAAGTAACTTCAGATGGACAAATAATTTAATTTAGTTAGCTTAACCCTGTTATAAAAGTCACCTATTAAAATATTAAATAGTTTTAAAAGTAACTTCGGTTGAGTAAATAATTTAATTTGTTTAAATAAAGTGCATTTTCTCGGTTTTCTCAAGATAAACACTTTATTATAATACAGGATAATATAGCATTACTTCATATATTAAATTCAATTATTGAAAAAAATTTTAGTTTTATCTTTAGTTGCAATTTTTTCAAATCATTAAAGGAAAATGAAAATAAATATTTATAAATTTGAATGAAATGATCAAATGTATCTAAAATTTTGGATTTGGTAAACTCTGGTTTACTCCCATAGTTCCAAGATAGGCTAATAGGTGGCGCCACAAGCACTAAAAAATTCATTCGCCAATCTGTTTCATTTTTGACGTGTATAAGGGAGTTACATCGAATTATTTATTATAGAAAATTGAAGAAATCTTGTCATACTCGTGGAGTAATATGTTTTTATAGTGTTGGAATATCAGCTATTAGGTCAATGTCTGACGATGATAAAGCGAAGATTTCAACAAAGATTTAACATTTAAAAAAGGTCCAGTCAAGAAAATAATTCATAATTTATTTAACAGCTTTGAATGTACAGGAATTTTAGCTGATAATTTAGCTAGAAATATAGGATACAGTCAATAATCATGTCGCATCAAAATGAGCAAATAATCGAAGAAACTGTTAAACATTGTCCTAGGAATTAAATAAAGCGAACTGCTAAAGCGGAATTGTCAAACATCATTATGCTCAGGATAATACGAAAGAACCTGAATCAGTTTTCCTATAAAGTACTATAGTATCAAAAAGCGATCATTCATTTTTGAAGGATTTATGACAAAATAAAACTGGCAAATATAGAGCACTGAAAATCCACTTGTGCATTTAGGGAAACCACTGCATTCTGGACTTGTTTGAGCTAGACTGTCCAAAAAAAGGACCATTAGACTCTTCTTTGCGAGGTAAAAAATTAACTCATTCTTATATACAGAGGTTTTACAGCAATTTGTTAACATATTTCAAGTTAGATGATATATGGTCTATGCGAATGGTTTATGTTAGAGTTAATGGTTTATGCGAAAAGAATCCGACAAACAATATCATCACAGTTTATTCCTAATATTCAGGGATTTGTACGGATTGATCTGCATATTCCCCTGATTTGAATCTTTGCGACTTTTCCTTACGCAGCTATTTGAAAGACACTGTTTACTCTAAGAATCCTATAATGTTGAAACATCTTGATCGATTCATCTTTGAACGATTCATCTTGAAAAATTAATCTTTGAACGATTCATCATGAAAGATTAATTTTTAAACAATTCCTCTTAGTGTGTCATGCATCCTTTGCTCGACACATAAAGACCTAAAGGTAAACAATTAACTCATTCCTATATACTGAGGTTTTACAGCAATTTGTTATCACATATCAAGTTAGTGGATCCATCTGAGAATTAAGGGTTTGTGCGAAAGGAGTCCGACAAACAATTTTATCGCAGTTGTTTGAATTCTTCAAGGATTACTTCAATGATTCAATCAATGCTATGAATTATTCCCAAGATTCAAGGATTGGTACGAATTGATCTCCATATTCCCCAGATTTGAATCTTTGCGGCTTGTCCTAATGGAGCTACTTGAAAGGCACTGTTTACTATAAGATTCCTCAAATGTTGTAACATCTCGAACCTTTCATGTTTGAACAATTCATCTTGAATTATTCATCTTTGAACGATTCATCTTTATGTGTCGTCCATCCGTTGCACGACACATAAAAGCATTGCAACGAGAGGTTTTGAGCTTTACAAGCCGATTTCGCTATAGTATTGCTATGGAAGAAAAGTGGTAATATCAAAATCATTTTATTACGATTTGACTTTTGTTCATGAAACACACTTTCATTCAAAAGATACTGCTTATGAATGCAGCTCCCTGTGATGGCCAATCTAGGAAATATTTCTGCAAACTACCGTATAACTAATTCCAGTCATGTTTATTCAACATACGATTTGTTTCATCTTTTTATTTGTTTCGCTGTTCTGCCATTTCAAAATTAGGAATTCCTTCATAAAACACCTATCAAAACTAATTTGAAAGGATGGTGGATTTTGAAATTAGTAAAAAAAATAGCCAAAATATAAAATTCCAAATTTACTCTTTCAACATCAATTTATTCAAATGCTATTAAAATAGCATTATAAAATGTGTTGTTAAACTGAATATTTAATGGATTCGGAAAAGTAAATAGATATTAATGATTTTTCCCAAAACGATGCTATAGTCAGATTTCGAACTTTTAAAATTTTTTTAAATGCATAAAATCGCAATAACGATTGCCTGTTACATTAAAACAAAGCTTGATATATGCGTCGATTTCTAGTTGTTAGTTAAGGGTCAGTTTTAATTCAGAAAAACACATAATATTTATTAAAAACTCAATGTATATATATAAAAATATTTCTAAAACAATTAATTTTAAAATAAAATTACGGTAATATAATAAATGAAAAATAATACGGTAAATTAGGGTAATATAATAAATGAAAAATAATACGATAAATTACGATAATATAATAAATGAAAAATAATACGGTAAATTACGATAATATAATAAATGAAAAAATGAAAAAAATTAAAAATTACTTCATTTGGAATATTTTGAAATTTTAAAAAATTGTAACGTATTTTATTTTTTTAAATAATATATTTTGTTAAGAAGAATTTTTTAAAATATTTAAAGTATTTATGCTTTAATATGCGTTGTATACTATGAAAACGATTAAAAATTATGCAGAAAAAGTCGTAGTTTTTTTATTGTAATTTGAAAAAATAATTAGTATTTTGTAGGTCATCCTATTAGGTCGCATAATTTTTTATTATATTTTTCTATAAATACATCTGCAAATAATTTGCTTCAAATGAATTTCACGTACGTCACCATTCTAACAATTCAGTGGCCGGAATGAACACAGATATGGAGATGCACAAA
Source organism: Argiope argentata (assembly GCA_026289955.1). NCBI lineage: Eukaryota > Metazoa > Arthropoda > Arachnida > Araneae > Araneidae > Argiope > Argiope argentata. The sequence goes on along the minus strand of JAOUZG010030345.1, from coordinate 138,843 downwards.
CCTCCATTTTGTCGACAGTAAAAATTTCCTCCATGTACTAAATGAATTTTGGATTAAATAAATGGGTTGCTAAGTTTTTTAAGAATATTGTTACGTTTTTAGCGTAGCGGGTTCGGATTGAATGGACTTTACTTGAGGACAACACAAATTTATTTACAGGCAGTTACAGGATGACTTGACAAAGTAAAATTTCAGGTAAACACAATCCAGCAGTCAACAGTCACTAACAGCGTAAATGCAAGCCTTGCGTACAGTAAAAACAGACTGCAAAACAGATATCGTATAGCACAGTAAACAGTAGGTCACAGAGAGCTCAGTAATACAACGTTAACAGCAAACGTAAACACAGCTCACTAACAAGCGAAAAAAGCAATCCGCTAGTCCAGCGAGACGTTTCTCTTCCGAGAGGAAACTCTCTAACTAACTGCCGGAGCTACGGCAACTCATCCCTTATTAAACCGACAGAGTGCGCGCCCAAAACCACGCGAAGCTACGCGGCGCTTCACGTATGATCCAGTTGCTACAAGACTATTCATTTCGCTAAACCAACCCAGCTGGCACGAAACTCCTCGTCAAACGTCGCCAACTTCGTCATACTTCCGGGGGCCTCTCCCGCTTGTAACAATATAAAACTTGATATTGAAATTTTACTTAGATTAAGCAGGTTCAGAATCTACTTTGTTACACTTTAAAAATTAAGAAACATTTTTTATGAGCATCTTCTAATTTCTATTAAAATATATTTCTTCTATTTAAATATAATTTCAGATTATTTTCAACCAGGTAGTAGCGCTAATTGAATACGTGTACTTGTGATATGTATTTTATAATCTTAGCCTAGATCCCACCCAGTTACTTCGTTACATGTGGCTCAGTTGAATACGCGTGGTTTGTGGTTTATTAAAATACATTTTTTAATATTGTGTTCATTATGGAGGGCAAAGTTTGATGTTCCAGAAGAGACGAAAACAATAAGAAATACAGAAAGGGTACAGTAATATTGTCCAGATTGTGATGTTAGTCTCTGTATCTCACGCTTTGAAATTTACCACACAAGAAAAATTAACTAATCTTTATTTATATTAGACTTAGGATTAATAAAATTTTCTTTAAATGATTAAAAGAGGTATTTTTTTAAATTTTTGCTTCTTCCTTCCTTCCTTCCTTCTTCCAACATTCAATTAAAATATTCCTAATGTTAACTTTTCATAAAATTTTAATTTTTTAAAAAAATTTCAATCTGAAATATATAGAAAATTAGAAATTGAATGCATATGTTGTTCGTACACTTATTTTTATATAATTTTCTTAAATAAAAAATAGAAACTTTTTATGACTGTTTCCTGGAAAATTATCCTATCGTTAAGGGGTTCAATGTGTACACTGAGGTGACAAAAACCATTGGATAGTAATATGCAAATATGAAGATAACAGCAATAACGCATACAAAATATATGAATGGGTTGTGCTTTAGCAGGGCTTTTTTTGCATTCAGGCAACTTGTGTTGAAAGGTTTCTGATGCGATTGAGGGACGATAATTAACAGATTTTGAACTCTGAAGGATATTTGGAGGCAGATGTATAGCGCATTAAATTTAAAAATTGCTCAGGAATTCAACATTCTCAGATATCCAGGGTCAGGGATATGAGGATAATACCTCATTTCAGGCCTAACCTTCCACCATGGACAACGCAGTGGCTGATATCCAGCCTTTTATGGTTAAGATCTACGATCCTAGGTAGCACATCCTGTAGAATAATATTGTACAATATTGTGCGATATTATATGATATTAAACAATATTCCACAATATTAAACAATATTGCGAATATTAATCAATATTATACAATATTTGTGAGCTACTAGGGATGTGTGAGTAGAATTGACAGACAGACAGACACTACGTGATATAACAGCATGAATCAATGTGGGACATGCCCACTAAAACAGGACTTCTAAGATTAAGAACAATGGCAGACCATTTAGATCAGATTGTTTTTACTAGCAGCACAGCATCATGCCTTTGTTCCTTACCATAACTGTAGAGGTTGGTCCCTAGACTACAGAACCACCATAGCTTGGTTAGATGTGTAACGATTTCAAATGGTAAGAGCTGATAGAAGGGTTCGAATACGACACAAAACCAACGAAGTCCTGAATTCACGTTGCCAACAAGACACTGTAAAAGCTGGTGATTACTACGAGCTTGTACAGTGTCTTGTTGACTTGCTACCCAAAAATGGGGATTGTTTTACAAGGAATGGATTAGATCCTTTGATCCAACTAAATCGAAAATTGACCATAAATAGCTATGTGTTGGAATTCCTGGCCTCACCATAACATGATGTAATCCTTTCGCACAAGCACATTGGTGACGTCAGGGGAAAATCCCATGCTCCCACAGTAACAGATTCAAGTTTAAGTTTCGGTTTCGATTCAGTTTAGCTATGAATGGATTCGAAGTAAGAACGGATCCAAAGATGGTTGTATGTGATAGAAATGAATCGTGCAATTAAAATGATTTATGTAAATATTTGCATATAATTATCTCTGCCTGTGTCCTCATCCAGCAAATAAAAAAGATGAAAATGAAAACCTCTGATTAATGATTTTGATGTTGTGATCTAATTCATGTTGGAATACCTCGATTCTAACTTATTTAGAAGTTCCCGGAAAGATAAGGTAAAAGTGAAATTTCTCTTACATTTAGATATTTGAATTTGGGATCTAGAAATCCTTAAACTATGTTTAGCCTATTTGAAGCCACATATTGATCTAAAGTACTCAAATAAGGGTAGAATCATTACGGATAACAAAACATAACCTGGCACAATTGTTCGCGATTGGTTTGATGGATATTTTAGATAATGTCAACGAATTATTTGGCCAACTAGATGCTCGACATGAATTTCATCAAAAATTTATGGAATAAAATCGAGAGATCAGTTTGTGCACAAAGTCTTGCACCGTTAACACTCTCATAATTTTGGACACACACCTACAGAGACAGAATGGCTCAGCATTTCTGCAAAGGACATTCAGCGACTTGTTAAACCCGTACCACCTTGAATCGCTGCATTTTGCAGAGAAAAAAGAGGCCTAGCATAATATTAGAATTTATTCCATGGCCTTTCTCGCCTCAGTGTATAAAAGTAATAATAAACCTTTTGAAAATTGGTCTGATGTAGCATTTAAACATATCCGCCTTATGCTCCAAGTAAAAGAATTCTCAAACTGTGAATCCCTAGTCATGTTTTGATGGGTCATGATAAGACGATAAAAATCAAATTTTTTTTTCACAGTTTGCGCAAATGCGAAGTAAACTTAAAATTTAAATCAAGTCACGTCGCAGTAACATGACAAGAGAAAAAGAAATATGCAAATAGCTTAGATCTTTCCCCGTTTAATCAGAAATTCCTTTTCCGCAATGATGATTTAATTTGGCTTACAAATGCATCAATTTCGAATTGATTTGTTTTCCTTTGTGACAACTTTATCATAATAATAAATTTGTATCCTTAACAAAATTTGCCCCATAAACCCTTTTTGGGAAAGAACGTGTGCGGAAAGGCATTCTTTGCATTAAAGATGTGAGAGGTAATTATGGATTCTTTTTCCGGAAAGTAAATTACTATATTTAAAAAGTTGGCAATCTCTATTTTAAATCTCTATTACTAAGCATTTTTGAAAAGCTGTAACACAATTTTATAAGTGAAATAGAATAACAGTATGATAAAGAAAAACGCAATATGCAAACATGAGACTCGTTATTGAAATTCATGCTCTTCATGAAATTCTGAATTTTTTTAACCCTTATCGTGGAAAGATTGCTTTTTTGAAGATGAGCAAAAAAATTGGAAGAAGCTTCTTTGGGCTATAAAAAACATCAAAAAATATTTAAAAAATCATGATATTAAAATGTTGGAAAATATGTATACTATTCTATACATTACTACACGTACAGTGATTATCGCGTTTTTAGGAATGTATATTATACTATACATTATTATGTTTAGGGAGAGTTGGGATGTTATTGTTAGTTTTTAACATATACCAAAAGATTATTGTAAATAACATGATTTTAAATAAAAATAACTGTCTTGTAGGAAGTAAAAACGTTTAATAAAATAAATCTTCCGTGAACTATTTTTTTTACAAAATAATCGTAATATAATAATTCAGAGACCCTATTGCTTACGGTGGTACTCCAAAAAACAATTTCGATTCTTCCCATAATAAAGATGAACCTTACATTTTGTGCCCATCGTACTTGCTTGACCATCTTTGCAGAACTCCCACCTCTTATATCTGATTATTTGCGGCCAATAATCATGTTTGTCGTACCGGACATCATCGCATAGTAGTTCAAACAACGTTTTTTTTTTTTTTTTTTTTGCTTTGTCGGTAATTGAGTCTAAATTTTTCACTGAAACGTTTAGACCTCATTCCAATAGGTCACTGCAGATTTCATACCTAAAATCTTTTAGGCTGCTTCTATCGGTTTTGGTCATTTAAACTTACAAGAATTTATACTTACTAACTTGAAATCCATAAATTCTGTCCCTATTACATTTGATGTGTTTCATTTTTAACCAATGAAATTGCAGCAAAACGTTCTTAATAAAATTTCTTTCGAAATATTCAAAAAATATTCTTCCCTTGTTAAGAATCCCTTTCTAAATTCCCATATTCATCAAAATCAGAAATGAAATTTTAATCCGCAGTTAGAAAGGTGGAATCAATACATAAACTGAGACATAGAATGATTAAAATTGAAGTAATTATAATTAGACTTAATAAATACTGAAAGATATTAAATGGAATCCCTTCTCATTGTTTAATTAACATCCTGCCACATCCAATTTGTTATGACATCCATTGAAAATAGAAATGTGTCTAACATGCTTTCCATTTTCCTTTCCAATTAGGATATATATTGGGAATACTCGAAAATGCATATATCTCACTTCAACGCAAATAAAAATATTTTTTTTTAGATTTATGAACTCAAACAGTGAATTCAAAATCTTTATGCAAACGTATGCAACATGTTTGTGTCAAAAAATTTCAAAACGCTTTATTGCCCTATATCACCTCTTTACATTCATGTATTCGAAGTATACAATGGGAAAGTATCATATTTTCAACCAAAAAAAAATCGATCTCAGATTTCGACTTATCTTCACGTTTCAGAGTTTCTTGAATCGAGAAACACATTTTTTGAAATATATCTGTCCTTTAACACGATAATTCACCAATGCTTTGAACTAGACAGATTAAATTTGATATACAGACGGTTCTCGAAATTCTATCCGCTTTGCAGTTTAAGTACATAGCATAACATAACGTCATCCTGTGCCCCCGGTGGCTATAACGCTAAGTTATCTAACCAGTTGGATGAGCACAAGATGGGAGAAAGAGAAAAAAAGGAAAAAATTGTTAAAGGAAAGAGAGAGAGAGAGAGACGATACAACATACAGGGATTTCCAAAGAGAATGCCTTCGGTGTCAAATGAATCTGTTTATCATTTCTGCACAACTTTGTAATAATTTTTTAATGAAATACACAATTTATTTTTAAGAATGAAATTTAAATTTAATTTATCAAAACGTGCAACAGAGTGTTTTGTTTATAATTAAGATTTTTTTTAAAAAAAAATGCCTTAAATTATTTAGAAGGAAATTATTCTGAAGTAAAATTTTCAATGCCACTTTTAATACAATTTTTAAGTTTCATTTGTTTGTTTTTATTTCTTTTAATTAAATTCCTGTTTGCTGTTTTTTTATCATATCAGAACATGATGTCATTTTGGGAATAAAGTAGGAAAAAATCCGCCGGCGAAAAATTGAAATTTTACTATCTGCACGAGCATCTTTAAAAAATCAACTCTCAATAACGCGTTGCCATCGCATTTACAAAAATTCTGATTTTAAAAAAATAAGTTAGTTTCTACAGCAAATAAAACCTAGAAAAATGTAATTTTGAGAACGTGATTATATGAAATGAAATAAATAGGAAATGTGACAATAAATGCGAGACAAAGTTTTTTTTTTGGATAGTTTGCAATGCTAAAAAAACTAATTCAATGAAACGATTAAAATGAATAAAAATATTATTAAAGTCGCATGAGCACGTGGTGCTTGTTTTATTATTAAATAGTCATTTACAAAGAAATTATGTTCTGACATGATACATTGAAATATGCGTAGCAGATTTCATTTTAATATTTTTGTTTGTTTGTTTTTCAAATAATAAGGCGAATTTTTTATATATATATACATTCCATGTCAATATTTAAGAAGCTAAAAAGTCATTAATATGGTTGAACAACTGTTTCCAAAAGCTACTAGTTAATAAAAAGTGAGTCATAACTGTTAGTTGATATTAATAATATTGAAGCAACGTAAACTATAGGCTCTTTTCAGATTTAGAATTACAATTTGTGTCCTTTGATAAAAATAATATAGTATTTTTCTTTATAATTCCGTATAAATTATAATATTTCTCTCGATAAACATGAATTTCGTTATAAAAAAATATCTTCCTTTAAACGGGTCTCACCTGATCCAGCATTTTCACTGAAACAACAATCGCTTGATCTATTATCTACCAAATTACTGCAAATCTAATATAACTATTTATTCGATGAAAGAAATCAGCAGGTAAACAACATACTTTCATATTTCATATAAATTTGCCATTTAATTGTTTATTTATATCAGTTCGTAATAATATATTAGTTGTTACGTTTCTTAACATGGATTTCTTATGCTATATTTTTTCCTAAAATTTATCTCCGATAGATCTTTAATCAATAAACTCGAGATCTCGTATATCTCTTCAGCGCGTCTCACAGCTCCTCAGTTCAGCTTACGGCTCACCAATCAGCTCATAGCTCCTCAGTCAGCTCACAGCTCGTCTAGTCTTGTCCAGTCTCTTGTCGGATCAGCTGGTCTCGTCAGATCAACTCGACTCCTTGTCGTCTCTTCCTTTCAAATCCTTCCATTTTAACCTCGGTCAAACTCCACCTTTCAGGTTCTGGAGATGCCAATCATGCGCTGTAGATGCCAATCATCCAATAATTCTTCAGAAATATTCCCAATGGTCAAAAGTTAACCGTGGGAATGTTTTCTACTCCTCCACGTCCTTAACAGACCCTTCACAATAGGGAAATATTCACATCTGGATGTTTCAGCTCTTCTTTCTTCAAAGGACCGTAAAACGCATATGGTGTTCATTATCGGAACCTATTCCAGTTTGGTTGATCCCATAGGAGAATAGTTACATCTGGGGTTTTGACACGGTTTCCTTCTTCAGAGGGCCGTAACCCGCATGGGTGGTCTATTATCTAGGCTCTATTCACCTCCAGAGGGTAACATCAAAGCGAGAGAAACACAGTGCGCAACAAAGGAAAGAATCGCCTCGCCGCTGGCCAGAATTAACAATGTTCGGACATGTGTCTCTTTAAAAGGAGATAAGTTTTACGACTTCTTTACAGTATATAAATTAATACAATAACTAAGAAAATTAGATGAAAAAAGTTCAGCACAGAGGTTTAACATATAAGGTGTAGATATATGTCAAATTTGGTTCCAAATTCATGGAATGGTAGATAATATGTCGGTTTGCACTTTCACTCTCATCATTAGGAAATACGATATGCGATTTTGTTGTTTTTGTTTTTATTTTTCTGTCAAATTTTCTCTTGTATCGGTCGAAAAAAATATTCAAAATATATATTCGTTTTCCAGTATTTTATATATTAATGGCATTCTGAAGATATATATATTAATGGCATTCTGGCATGGATACATATTTATGGCATTCTGAATTTTATCAGAACTATTGGTTAATGGCATATAGTTAATATGGCCCTGCCATATAGTTAACACTAGATTTACGGACCGCGCCAATTTGGCTCATTAAAAATTTGTACACTATATATAAAAGAAATTTTAATATTACTTTTTAAAAACATACCTTGGTTTTTAGTTAAGTAATGAAATGTATGCAAACGTTCATTCCTCTTCCCCGCAGACCCCTTCATTTCAAATTATTGAATGTGGTATACCTATTTTCACGGTTGTGAACCAATTTGACTCACATAATGATTTAAAAATTAATCGCATAAAATCCAATGTATTGGTCATATCAAACCTGGGCAACAGTCAAGTCGCACGTGATTTGTTTCTCTTCTCATTTGGCATTCCTCACATACACAATTCCAATGGCAGAAATTCATGCTACTGACGCACGGACGAATTGTCAAGTTCAATAATCATGCAAAAGAAACGGATGCACAAGCCATTGTGCTAAACGTAATAGAAATTTTTGGGGAAAATGTGTTTCAAAAACAGAGTTTATATGTAAAAAATGTTTTCCATACATTTTATGATTATAAACATTTCATTTAAATTGATTTGGAACTATTTTCTTTGCAAAAAAAACTTCAATTTTCTTGTATGAGTCAAATTGGCTCACTTCAGTAAAAAATAGGTATATAATCAACATCCGTAAATCTAGTGTTAATAATATACAAGTATATTTTTAGAAATTCTGAGAGAAAATTTCGAAAAAAAATTGAATTTGACACAATTCAAATATTCTTTCTTTTATTAAATATTTTATATTTTTTTCTTCTTAACTAGACCATGAGAAACACGAGGCTTGAAATAAATATCTGAATCAATTTCTACAAATGTATAAACATTTTACTTCTTCACTCGAAAAGTTTAAATATTTGTGTTACTGTCAACAACTTCGCTGCTAAAATTGGCTACCTTATCAACTCCCTAGAAGAGTTTCGATACCTTATATCCACAAAACGAATGCACAGTAGACCTCAGAAACGACTTTTCCGCGCAAATAAAATGGCATCTATAGCAAACTTGAATTTCTAGGAAAACCAATTTAGCTGTTGAAAGTGTGAGCGTCCTATTAAATTCAAAATTGCTCTTGGAGTTTGACTTGGCATCTCTACTCTACCGCAGTCTAGAAACCTCATTAAGGGAAGTGTCGTAAAGCCTTCACGGCAGCTTCCATTCGCTAAATGTTGACCTAATTTTGCAGAGTTAGCTGTCAATCTCCCACGACTATTGATTGCACTCCCAGGCTATTTTGCAAATAGTTTGTGGTCGGAGTTTGACTTTTAACTGTCTGAAATTCCAGTCAATATAAAAATCTTCAGTTACAATATAAAAATCTCTTTATATTGCTATATTTTAATGAAGTATAGTTTACAGTATTTTTTTCTTAGCCCAAAATTTAATTAAAATCAATTTTTAATTAAAATTTCAGCTATTGAAAATAAATTGCATTCTTCTAACAATTTTTAAGATATTCCAACAAATCTTTTATATTCAATTTTGTTTAATTATATTAATGCTAGTTTTCAAAGCTTCACTAGGGTTATTTTGGGATCAACCTCATAAGTCTTAAATGGGGTCAGATGACGTGATGACGCCTGTATCTGCTTATAGGATTCTTTTGTGGAATTGTATCTTGAACCTTGAATCCTCTGATTCTGAAGCCGTAGCCTTACTAGTGAGATACTTCGGTCCTTTTATATATAGTATGTACCTTCTAATTGTTATATATAGCTAATTTTCAATATGTCCTTTTCTTTCGGTAGGGAAAATATTTGAAATGACTTATGGAATTTTTTTATATTGCTTTAATCAATAAATGTATTGATGAAAAAAATTTCAATTTTTTTTTATTTAATGCTGACTCTCAGTTTTACTCAAGTCTATTAACCCCTTAATCGGTTTTTCTTACTAACTAATAAGATGGCATCTTCTATTTTGGAAATATTTTCTTATTTTGATTCAAATGGAAATCCATGGAATACTTGGCTTATCTACGTATTCGAAGTCATTTTACTAGTGAGTTATAATTGTTATGAATGATTTATTTTTTGTTTACAATTATCAAAATTCGATAAATCGATGTACGTACGGCGTACGGGCAAAACGGTTAAGGGGTTAAGTACAATATTATAGGGACAGTAACATTGATTTCAATAAAAGTCAAAAGCTGATGTAAATTTAAAGCTGACCTAGTTATTCAATTTTGAATACAATTCATACAAACTATTTATAAACAATTCAGTGGCACCCTCCAGTGAAAAATGCGAATCAGTTCATTAAACTTCCACTAAGCTACCGTTGATTAGCTTAAAAAATAAAACTCAACTAATCATAATTCTGTTACTAGAGACAGTTTTAAGTTAAAATATTAGTGTGTCTGGAATATTTTGCTAAATAGGACAATATAATGAGAAGGATTTTATACATTTTTTATTTCTCTCAGTAGATTTAAATGAGGGGGATCTCAAGGAATATGGAAGGTAACCATTCAAAACATTTTTCTGAACAGTAGCACATATTTATCTTTAATCGATACAAATTTCACAACTAGAATTGACTCAAGGCTTATCTCACATGTTATTGTTGTTACTTATGACACTTGCCATGGACAAGTCCCCTGCAGATACAGCAGCAGATTTAAGCCGAAAGGAGCGTCTCTTGTTCTTGAAGTAGCGCCAACTAGGGTCAAGAGTTGCGCCAACTAGAGCTACGGACTCACCAAATTAGCTTGCACAGCCTCTTTTTACAGGGAGGAACATTCCCACATCTCAGAGATGGCACACAGAACAACCATGTCCAAACCGGTACTCGAACCCGGGACACGAGGAAGACACGCTACCTCTGCGCCAGAAAGCCGGCTTGTCTCACATTTATTCATCAGTTCATAATTTACAAGAACCAATTAGCTGTAAATATCAATTCCTATAGTAAAAACTATAGTTGTTGATAATTTTTTAGATAGGTTCAATAATTAGAATAAACCCATAATCCTAACTACACCAACTTCAAAGCTTCAAATACATATTGTTTCGAAAAACTCTTCGTTTCCGAATCATGTTTATATTATTAAAAAAACCCAAGAGGCCTAATAATAATTAAAGAGGCTTCACTCTACAAGAAGTCCCAAATAAATAGATACAAAAAGCAAATAGCACTTTCAATAACCGGCAGGAAATCATTCTTATACTAGCCTGGTAGCACAAACACTCATAGAAAATTTGCCCAACTATTCGTTTGACTCAATTGACTTCAGTATTGATTGAATCCCTCTATCTCTTGAGCAACAGGTTCTAGAATGTTCTAGAAGAATATTGTATCTTCTCTTTTAATCGATATTTCAACAAAATAATAGTAGTATTATGAGCTTTCATTTTTGGTAACAAGATCTGAGGGATGTTGTATTAGTATCTTTTTAGCGCTTGTGAAACTCTCTTCATTACCAAAAGACTTGTGTGTGTGTGTGTGTGTGTGTGTGTGTGTGTGTGTGTGT
>JAOUZG010030345.1:63396-120510 GCA_026289955.1 Argiope argentata | reverse complement strand
AATTTTTTTTTTATAAAATTGGTAGCAATATAAACTTCAATTTTATTTTTTCGAAATATGTGTTCTTATAATATTTTACTATTTTTTAGGTATTTATGAATATTAACTTGAATCCATTCTTCCCAAATTTTTATTGACACACTCTTCAAGAAAATGCGAACAACTGTGAAGAATTGTTTTGGTACATTAACAAGTCCAACTATTAAAAATATCTATTAGGATTGCATTAAACAATGATAAATTCAAAATTATATATATATATATATATATATATATATATATATATATATATATAAGACAACGCTGTAGCAATTTCGCAGCCGAAGAGAGAAGACATTTCCAGCTTTTAAATTTTGTTATTATTCCATCCCGGGTGGCATAATTTATATACGAGATGATGACTGTATAGTTTGTAACTGTACGTTATTTGACTTCGTTGTATGACTATATTGATGCTTCCATTTACAAACGATACAAAAGCAAAAGAAGCACGAAATATTTATCCCAAATGATTATATATAATGAGATTATGATAGGGATTTCTGTACGTGTCAATTTCGGATTAGTAAATCTAGGTATCTTTTCAAAAGAATTCGCTTAGCTTGACAATTTTTTATTCATTCACTCAGAGTGGGAGAACTGCTGTTTTAAGCATTTTTACAGAGCTTCTTTAGCATTAATTAAATAAATAAAAAGGAATTGGATCAAGAAATAAGAGAGCATTTGAAATATAGTTAAAATGAGCTAAATTAAGATGAAACTTATGGAATTAAATAGAGTTTAACTTAGATTAGAAATATTATATATATATATATATATATATATATATATATATATATATATATATATATATATATATATATAAATAAAAAAAATGTTCAGTCGCAGAGTGCTTTCGCTGCTTTCTTGGCCTGTATTAAAGTAAGTTTTCTAATACTAAAAAGTACTTTTAAAATACTTTTAAATACTTTAAAATGACTATCAACTTCTAATACTTCTAATTATCAACGGCCTGAATCAGTTTTTTACAGTTTTCATCACCAAATATAGATTTTTTAATTATACTAAGTTTGCGTTATTAAATTTCCGATATTACATGATATTTTTGAGTGTTTTTCGGGGAAAAAAGATATTTCCAATTAATTTAATGAATTTCAATGCAACTTTTTCAAATAAAATAACTTTTTTTTCATTTTCTTTCAATGCATAATGCAAAATAATAAACAACCTGACTTGAAAAACATGTTTCAAAAAGATTCTCTTAATACAAAATTTAAAAATTGATGCTATTTATAAACAATGAAAGAAAATGGTAATTTGAGTAAAAGGAGAAGCATTTAAAAGTATATCAATAAGCCAAAAAAATGTATCGTCAAATTAAACAACTGAAGATGATGGATACAAATTTTTTGAGCGATGAAGAAAAAAAAAATTTTCAAAAATTCGCGAGCACTTGAATAAGATTCTGAAATAATACTTTCCTAGCAATGAAAAATGTTAAAAGAAAAAAAAATGTTATTAATAAAATTTGAATTCTATGAAAAAAGGTTATTCTAATCAAGTAATTTATCTTTTGACAGTTCTTATTTTTTTCATACCAAAAAATCCAGTCATAAAATAAAGTCTTCATAAAGGAAAGTTTAAGCTTGAAGATGGAAAAAAAGAGTTTCAAAAAATAATTCAATAATAGCATGACAAGTAAAAAAGAGGCTTTCCATTTTTTATCTCGAAAGTTTAATATCTTATTTGGTATTAAATTTCGAGATAAAAACGAAATAAAAAATCACAATTTTAATTTTGAATATATAAAAAATTTGCCTTCACATTTCATTTTAAAAACAATAAAAGTAAAGGTAATTTTAAAAAGTAACCATGAGTAACAATTTGAAATTTTTTTTGATGCAATGATGCTAATGCAATTCAATATAAACGGTTTAAATATTATTAATAATTTTATTGAGATAATTAAATTTTGAATTAAATTGAACTAACTACTATGCAATGTTGCTGATTCATATGTCTAAAAAAATTTTAATTGTCTTATTAATTTTATCAAGATATTATCAAATGCTAATTAAATTAAGTTTTAGATATTAAATGACAAAAAGGTTTAATTTAGTTTTATGTACCTCTTGCCAAATCAATACTTAATAAATTATGTTACCCTTTGCGGTCGTATGTCTACTCTCAGCCACCATTCAAGAAGGTGCATCATTTTGGCCTTTTATTCATTCCTTTTTTAAAATTTTAATTGTTAAAAACATCTACAGAATGTTAAAATGTTGCAGATTTATTTTTCAGGGAAACAGAACTTAAAGCAGTTGCATGTATTTACTTTTTGGTGTAATAAACAGGTCTATGTATTAAGTGAATAATGATGCATCGAATTACTTTTCCGACCACAAAGGGATAATGAAGTTATGCATATATGTAACGATACAATATATATATATAGTATATATAAGCATATTTTCCAATTGCAAATGAAAAAAAAATTGAAAGTGCAAAAAAATATCTCAATTGAAAATTTAATTTACAAGTAGTCGAATACTTGTAGAAATCAAATATATCAACTGATTTCATTTATTTCATATCTGTAAATACACAATTTTGTAATGGATTTTTCTGTCTTGTCTCGATGAGCTTGAATTTAGAAACTTTGGACCTTTTTTAGTGTGTTTTCGACGAAAATACTCAATTTTAAGATTTTCAGAAATGAATAATGAGTTGATAAAACTGGATTTATATCCAATTCCGTATGTGTGGTAACTTAAGGATAATTTATTACAAAACAAAAATGATTTATAAATTAAATGCTAAAAGCAAAGAAAATTACAACTTTGACTGCTTTTTTATTTTTATATTTTAAAATCTGGCTTTATTAAATTTATTTTTCGATAAAAATTTAAAATTTTAAAGAATGAAAAAAATTAAATTTAAAAAACACACAATAAATTTTTTTAATTTGTTTAATGAAAATAAAAAAAAAATGTTATGTTGATCAATTCGTTTTTATCAAACATATCAAACAAAAACTTTATGTCCTTTCAGCATTAGAAGGTAACTTGAGTAAACACAAACATTCATCCACAACAAAGAAATCGCTACATTGCAGTACTTCAACACTGTTTATTTAAATTACTTCCAATACCCATATTTTTTCAAACTTCTGTCCGGATTCTTCCGCTCCAATTGCTCTTTCAAGTCTTGAACAGTGTTCACTTCTTTCTGTATAATTTTATACATTCGTTTTACATTCCGCCACAATGCTCTTTTAGTCACCAAAGACACTGAATCTGGCATTCCGTTTAAACTCTCTCTTACATCTTTCATGAGTTTCTTTGCCGCTTTTAATTCCTCCATCTAAAATATGAAAGAAGAAGAATTACATTATATGCAACATAAATTTTATTTGCATCTAATAAAAAATTGAAAAATGATTGAAAACGTCTAGTTAGAAACTTTTGAAACTACATTTGATGCGAATAATAATAATTATTATTATTATTCGCATCAAATGTAGCTTATCCTATGGGTGTAAAATTTTAAAAAAATGGTAGATAGAAAATGAATTGTATATTATGTTGACTCAAACTACAACTATCAAAAGAAATGAAATAATATACATACAATAAACAAGTAATATAAAAAACAATTTTTTTAAATCAATTCCCACTTAGTTAATTAGGAATTTTTTTTATTTTAGCTATTTTTTATTAAAAAATTACAATTTTTTTGTTGTTCTCTTGTACAGCTTTATAACGTAAAAAGAAGTGCAGTAATTTCTGAGGGTATGACCCCTGAACATCCGGGGGCAGAAGTCTGACTTCTAGTTCACATACGTCACAAACCCTTTTTACGGGGTGGGCTTCGTTCATGCATTTCATTCATTCATCCACAAATTGTAATTTAGATCTGGAACACAGGATGGTCACCTCTGACCCAGTACCCCCAGTGGTATTACTCTTGACATGGAGGAATTTGTGACCACGACAAATTTAACATCCACCACACCCACACTTAGTCTTCGGCTGCGGGATTCGAACTTGTGTGTGTGTGTGTGTGTGCGTGCGTGCGTGCGTTTAGAAACTTCAATTATAATGGTTAACTAACATTTGTACAATTTAAAAATTGTTTGCCAATAACTTACGAATTCAGTACAACAAAAAATTATTTTTTCAATTATATCTACTTAGATTCATTGATTTTCACTCTGATTTTTCAGCTCCTTCCCATTGTTGCAATACAATCCAAACGGTTTTCATTACTTCTACTAATATTTAACCCTTTGCACTCCAAAATAATATATAGATACAAAATTATTCACCTAACACAAAGATTTGTTTATTGCTATGAAAAATAAATATACATAATTCTTTTAAGTCAAATTTCTTTGAAAAATTAATCTACATCTCTTAACTATTATGTACGCGTTTTTAACAATCAAATTTCACCCCCCGGCGGGGCACCTCGTAATTGGGGATGAGATACTTTCAGTATGGTGGTAAGATCTCGCCAACCCGGTGGCTCCACTAATAGGTGGGGGTTAGGCTCTACCCATAGGTGACGGGACCTTCGGGGAGGGTTGTATCGTGGCCGGTGATGGCCAATAGGAATCAACCACAGATCCCTCTAATTTGCTGTTGCTGTGGTCCGGTCATTCTGCCCTTATGATTAATCCGTATTGCCTTCGTGGCGGTTCAGAGAATATGTTCTATGGCTTAACAATTAAATTTGAAAAATAAATAAATAAAACGTCAAAAAGATGCACAATCTTGAATGGTGAGTCACGGACACCATCGAAATGGAAAGGGTTAATCAACGTTATTTTATCTGCCGTTCTGGCCTAGTGTTAGTGCATCTTCCCTGTGATCTGCGCATCCTGGATCCGAGTAATGGTTGAGGCATTATTGTTCTTTACCCTGCGTTCTGTGTGTGAAAGAGCCTCTCCCCGTAAAAAGGGGTTGTGCAAGCGAGTGTGTGAGTGTTATCTTCATATGAACAAGAAGTCAGACAACTACACTCAGATTCTTAGGGGCTTTTACCCTTAGAAGCTACCGCTACTGGCTTTTGTCTCAGTTGCATACGTGGCCATATATGGTTCCGTAAGAAAAAAACCAAAATATAAAACTTTTTACTATACTTTTCTTTTAATATACTTTATTGATAAATAAATAAAGCTATTTCTACCATGAAACAATTTTTTTTCAATGCTTTGTTAATTTATGAAGTAAAGGGTTAATGCTCCCAGCAGAATAGTTGATTACCAAAGACAACAGGTAGTTAATAAAATTAAACTGGCAATCCCCTACTAACATGTAGCTTATGATTGTAACACTAAATCGCAAGATTTTAAGGCAAGTATCTTAACATTACTTATACCTGTTCAAATATATCTTAAACGTCTCTTTTCGGGCAAAAATAATCAACTTATTTTGGAACAGTCAGCTCCATTAACAACGAACAAAGGATGCGAACTACATCAATGTGGCACTCCCACCTCCAAACTTAGCACCATCTAGGGATAGTGAGCTCTCGGTAAAATGTTTAATTCAAATCAACCGCGCATTCACCGTGAATATTCGTTGTATCGAGTTTTGGAACCTCGAATTCAGATTCCACAAGAAATTCCTCAATAATACTGTGACCAAAGAATTTCTTTCAAAACTTTATAATAAATGTACAAGCTAAAAATTAATGTACAATAAATGTACATGTTGATAATATTGTACATGTACATGCTGAAAAATAAATGTACATGCTGAAAATATTGCACATGTACATGCTGATAATATTGTACATGTGCATGCTGAAAAATAAATGTACATGCTGATAATATTGCACATGTACATGCTGAAAATATTGTACATGTAGATGCTGATAATATTGTACATGTACATGCTGAAAAATAAATGCACATGCTGAAAATATTTTATTCACTGTGGATACGTAATCAATGCCTATTAGATATTCCTTATAAAATAAAGACTGTTTTCACCCTACTTTAAGTTGCGAATATTTACTTTCCATTTACTGTCTGCCCATAAGGAGATCTCTGCCCGACAGTCGTCTATGTTTACGGCGGGCGTTATAGAAACAGGTCACTGCAGGAAGAGTCCATTTCGCAGAGGTAGAAATTCCTTCAAGTTTCGTACGTTGGCGCGTTTAGCGCCTCAATAGCGGTATTGATATATTGCCTTTAATTTTCGAAATCAAATTCGAAAAATAATTCACTGGGCGGAAAATCATTTGTGTACTTGGAATTTTGAAAATATATATTATTCCTGTTAGAATAATACAGAAATTCCTATCTGATTAGTGCAGAAAGAACAGAGTGAATCAAATAGAAAAACTGAATAATAATTATTTATATGTCTAACGACTGCACAAGAAGAAAAAAAATTCAGTAGAATCCAGCATGACAAAAATTAATTTTCATTTTATTTGTTTTAAATTTATGTAACTACTTAAGATCAAATTCTCCGCAGCAAACGCGAAGTAATCTGTCTAATTCAACATAAAAATAATAACATAATAATCATAATTAAACTTACTAAATAATTATTCATAATTTTTATAAAAGGTTGCTTTTATTGTGTTACAAAGTAAAATATCCATTGTTAAATATGCTTAAAACCTCTCCAAAAAGTTTTTTTAATAAATGATTTTCAGCCCAGTGAATTATTTTTCGAATTTGCTTTCGAAAATTAAAGGCAATATATCAATACCGCCAATTAGGCGCTAAATGCGCCAACGTACGAAACTTGAATGAATTTCTACCTCTGCGAAATGGACTTTTCCTGCAGTAACCTGTTTCTATAACGCCCGCCGTAAACATAGACGACTGTCGGGCAGAGATCTCCTTATGGACAGACAGTAGTCACCCGTAGAAATAGTAAAATTTTGTCCTTTCATCTATTAAATGTTTTATTCTAAAATAAGAGAATCCTCTTAGTTTGAAAATTTTTATTTAAAATGAGCACTTATTTTAATTAACTGGATATTCACATTTTTTTTAATTTTACGAAACAAATTAAGATCGGAAAGGGGGGAATTAAGGAATCGTCATAATATTTTCAGGAAAGAACTCTTTTTTTAATCAGAAGCTAGTGTTAAAAAAATGTTTTAAAATAGAAATAACTTATGTTTTTCCCTATCTAACAGGAAATATGTAAACCTTAATTAATATATACACGCAGTTAAAAAAAAGTTATTAATACATATCAATAAAAGTAATTATTATAAACAAACTTAATGATTAAAATTATATCAACTTAAATTATCATCACACTAAATCAAATGGAAACAATTCAACCAAAAGCGCTCGGCAATGTGGGGAAAAACAAACGAGAGAAATTCAAGTATTAATTAGCTTAGGTTCATAAGATTCTATTAGTTTTATTTTACCATCTGTTCCGTTTAAATCCATTTATTAACACATAAATTAATTCATTGGAGTTTCAAATTTTTGTAAAATGTTTAATATTTCATTGCTTTCAGAAAAAGTTGGAAATAATTAATGTTCTTCATTTGATTCTAAAAAGCTTATAAATCTTATAACTAAATTTTTCTACTTCAATAAGAATGAAAATTGGTATGGAATGGCATTAAATATTTAATATGAAAAATCCGTTTTCTTCGACTTTTAACTTAAAGAAAGTGCCGCAAAAAGAAGTTCAGAAGAGAAGTTGTGGACTCGTATTTTTTAAGGCTTCGCAATTTATTCCATTTTAAGATTAAAAATGTTTTCTTAACTAAAAGTCAGAATCCATAAATTCAAATTCATATTTGCACGCAAAAGTAAATTTTTAATAGATTTTTTACCATTATTAGTTTGGTGAAAAATTTCCTGATGCATAATTGATAAATCATGGAATTAAAGTAATGGGTATTTTTTATTAATCATTAATTTAGAACTCTTTTATATTCATAGAAAATATTATTTTACCTTTATCATTGCCATTCCCATGTAATGAAAATATTTTTTAAAAATATTATAGATAATATAAATGGTTTTATTTATTTTCTTCTGAATGTCATTAACTATCATAATCTGTGACTTTTTTATTTTAATAAATTTTGAAAAAAAATAGCTTTTAGTGGCTTTTAGAAATCATTTGGATTATTTTAATTTTTTATTAAGAGATAAAATATTGTATGGCGCAAGTAATAATCATATTTTAATTTTTTTTAAATTAGATTTTAGATGATAAATGTATTTTTTATTATAATATTTTATTCTCTTCTTTGTAATTTTATTGAGAAATACTATGCATATTTTTTTAATGTGTTTCTCAAAATATTGCTTCACAATCTGAAGTTCAATTAATTCCAATATTTAATTTGTTTATTGCTTTCACTCATATGATGTTTATATCGCGTAGCTTTCAGAATTGTTGCAACAATTAATTTTATGCAATTTAAATCCAATAAGCCTTAATTTTATTTCATTCTGTATTTTATAATATTTCAAATTTTGGTAAATACTGAATTTTTGAAAAATTGCGGATGTTTTATTTACAATTAATGAAGCAACTAAATTTTTGTTAATATATGAAAAGAAAATATTTTTATACACAGTGCAACACCAAAAAAATCAGTTAATACTTAAGAGCACAGCTATTAGAACAAAATAGAAAATATATAAGAATAAAATATATATATTTATTTCATTCTTAAACCTCAAATAAATTGAGATAACATTTGTTTGATCCTAACTACAAAAATTATTGATTGAATAAGTAAAACAATGTTCTAAAATTTTGCAGTTTCTCTCTTTTTTTTGTTTATTTAAACTCTTTTTGGGTACCTATTAATACTTATTTTTCTAGAGCTAATCAGTGATTTTTCTTGAAAAAGAAAAATATTGATACATTAAATCAACAAGAAATAAAAATAAAATTTATCCGACTGGAAGATCTTTCATTTTTTTTTGTGTGTGTGTGTCTGCATAATGAATTATTACCCATTCAGAATTACTACGATTTTTCTCGCAAGAACAATTATTACTGCTTGCCATGACCTTTTTACATGTATGACGAGGCATTTTCAATAAAGACTTATAGTTACATTTGATGTATAAACTAAATTTTATAGTAATCATTTTTAACAGATGATTCGATTCTACTCTCATATATGTAGGATATCCCACAGAGCTATTTTATTTAACCATCATCTGCCTTCATTTTGTTTTATCAATACCCGATCGTAGACTAAATCAAAGCGAGAAATGTAAAACGTTGGATCATTTTCCAGAGGACAATACTTTCAATTAGAACAGCATTCCAGAACAAAGTCATCTATCGAGCTTTTGAAAAACTGTCCAAATTAATATTGAGCCAGAAGCCCCACTAACATCCGAAAGAGAAGAAGCTCTCCATACGTTAGCAGTTCCCGCTCGCAAAGCTATGCGGCTATGTAGTAATATGTTTTCAGTCATAATGTTTTGCTACTTCTAACGTCCTCTTAGAGGAATTAATCTAACTTTCTGTTTATTTAATATATTCATGCTTTAATTATTTTAATATTTCCCAGTAAATACTCCCTGCTCCCCCTGTATATATCCCCCTTTAACTCTAAATAAATTCTTTATAAATAAGTATCTTCATCCTTCTTTTGCATCAATTTAATCTTGTTTCAGAAACTAACCCGTAAATATTTAAAAACCCTAGACATTACGCCACTAAAATCCCGCTATCTGAAGATTCTAATTTTTGAAGATTTGGTTAAACTCCCACATGTATAAATCAAAGCAACAATTAACCCTTTACACTCGTATATCCAATCTTACTGTCCCTTATGCGTTTACACCTTATGAGTTACGTTTTTACATTCTTATTGCCTAATGTTTATAATAAAATCTTTATAATAACTATTTTTAGGAATAATTGTTCTCACGTACAGGTAATAATGCATTTTACTATTTTGAAGTATAATAATGCATTTATAAAAATATAATAATGCATATTTAATATAATAATTCATTTCATTACGCAAAAAGTTAAACTATAACTGACCAATTTTTACTAACCCTCCAGCGAATGCGTCCTCTAAAGCAACATAACCAATCGCATTAATTTTCTATGTACGTTACTGTAAAATCTAAATTATTAAAATTAAGTTGAAATTGGGTAAAGATCAATAAATACAATTATTTTAAATAATTTTTATTTCAATAAGAAAATGGAAACTAGCAATCATGAAACATAAAAAAATAAAATAACCAAAGAACAAATTGAATGGTGTGAAAAAGAAAATAAAATCAATGCATAAAAACAATGTTCCAAATAAAATATTTATATCTTTAGTACTAAACAGCACAAATACTATGAAGGTAAAAAAAATCAAGTTTAGATCTAAAAAGCAAGAAATAAGTTTCATATTTACTTCAATCCATACAAATATGGTTAGAACATAATATTTAAAATAATCATTATTTAAATAAGAAAATGGAAACTAGCAATCAAAGCAAAAAGGAAAAAAAAATGACCAAAGAAAAAATTGAATAGCATGAAAATGAAACTAAATAAAATCAATGCATAAAAACAATTTTCAAAATGAAATATTTATATCTTTAGTACTAAACAGTACAAATAATATGCAGGTAAAAAAACTCAACTCAAACAAGCAAGAAATGAGTTTCATGTTTACTTCAAACAGTACAAATATAGTTAGAGCATTCCAAACATATTATAAATTTCTGAAAATTCTCACAGTTAAAAAATTCTGGTTTGGTAGTCATTTGACACATTTTCATCTCTTTCACTTGATAGTTCAGCGTTCTCTGCTTTTAAATTTACATCTGCTTCTCAGAACTTTTAGTTTTTGACAAGCTTAGTAAAAAGAAATCCTTTCCATGCATATTTTCATAGCATTTGCTAATTGTAGATATTTCTTTAAGAAGATTGTCTTTTTTATTTATCTAATAAACCTAGCAGCTGTTGAATGCGTCTGCAAAATCTTTTAAAACAAAGGAAAGACAATCCAGAAAAAAAAACGTATTTCAATGGGCACAAATATCTATTTTTTGTATTTCGGTTTAGTTTAGTTAGATTACGTCCCGTTTTAAAGCAACATTAGCTCTATTTTGGGACGGACATCGTAATTTTGAACCATGGTCAGATGACGAGGATAACACCTGAGCTGACATTCCCTCTTCCCACAACACCAGGGTAAAGACGTTTGGCCCTGATGGGTATAGAATGCAACAGACCCCCTTACACGACGGTTCTTTTGGTGGAATCGGATTTGGAACCTGAAAACCTACAGCTCACGAGCTGAGACTTCACCACCATGCCACCGGGACGCCTTTTGTATTTCGGAGAAATACAAACAGTATATTTGCTGAGTTCTGTTGTTGCTTCGCATTATAAATGTTGAGGAATAGTTCATCGAAAAGAGATTTTTTTAAAAAACACCCAAATTTAAATAGAATAGTCTATCGCTTTTATAGCGTCTTGTGGTAAGAAGATATCTTCTATTTAGTGTCTTAACCACTTCGCATACAATGACGTGTTTGACACGAGCATCGAATTACTGAATTTTTATTTTCAAGTTTGCAATTAAGCCACAGAATTAAGAATTTAAATAAAAGAAATCAATATGAAACGATTTGGTTTCCAAAATGCTCCAAATATTATTTAAAAAATCAAATTAACAATAAATTACCAAAATAGGATGATTTATCTAATTAGAAAGTTAAATAGATTCGTATGTCAAGTGGTTAAATACACGATGGAAGTTTAAAAATTAAATACCAATTATCTTATCTAAGCCGAAAGAGAAGTTTATATTGAGTAACTTTCAAATCAGTGTTCACTGGGGGGTTACAACAAGGTTTTCAAGGTTGCTTCAATTTTTAATTAGTATTTTTCTTTCTTTAATTGTATCTGTTTTCATCTATGTATGTAGTTGTTTCTACTTACATCTGCAAGCCCTATGTTGTATTTTATGTTGTATTTGGCTCATAAGGATTGCCTTATGACTAATAACAAAAAAATAAATAAAAGCTTTTCCAAAATTCTTTAACTATTAGATCTACAAATTTATTTAACTTCCTAATGAGATGATATATCCTATTTGAGGCATTTATTATTATCTTAATTCGTTTAATCGTATAAGAGAAAATGATACATTGAAACCTTTTTATTCAATTTTGGCATTTTAAATTACTTAATACACGTTCACTTGCTTACAGACTAGCTGCCTTTGGCGACCAGCCGGTTCGCCAAAATTAATTCCGGCTAAAGGGTTCAATCAATTTTTTTTTATAGAACTTTGTCTCATAATAAATTTTTCAGCAAAATATTTTTAAGCTTCAAATTTCGATAGTCATATAATTCACTTATACTATTATGTAGGCCTTAAGCAGTCCTATCTTTGAACTCCGCATCTCTCTGATTTTCTATCAGTGCACGTAAAATTCACTTTTAAATTAAATTGAAAATGATGAAACTTCAATTAATATAAAGACCTCTTTTCTCAATCCAAGCATTCTTTAAATAAAATTAAGAACTGAAAGAAGAGTAGTTCAACGTAGAAGTTTTATCTTCACAACAGAAATTGAAACATTATAATTTTTTTTTATAATTTAAAATAACACAAGGGATTATTTTTCTTGATTTGCACCATATATCTTTTTCACATAAGTAAAAATAACAATTTAAAACATGTCTTATTGTTTTAAAAATTTAAAAAAAAGAATGTAAAAATATTTTACTTCTACTTATTATCAATTGCTTTTTGTTCGTCATTTCTTTGAAATGACGTCATCTTCAAATTTGTTTAAGGTTTCTTGCTTTTAAATAAATAATCTCGCTCTCAGAAGATTATCATTTGATGCTTTTCTAAAATTCTTTTTCAATTTCAATTTGCACTTTTGTAATATATTTTTACTTTGTATTTTTATTTATTTTAATTCTTTAATTGAATTAATATTTTTGATATTGCAAACAATCAAAAAAAATTTCTCTTACATTTATTGTTTAAAAAAATATCACATTTCCTATTTATTTCATTTCATATAATCACGTGATGAAAATTATATTTTTCTGTTTTATTTTTGATAGTAATTAACTTTATTTTTAATCAGAACTTCTGAAAAAGTGATGGCAACATGTTATTAAAAGCTGATTTTTTTTTGAGATCCTCGAGAAGATAAAATTTTATTTTTATTTTATGCGAAATAAATCATTGAAAAAACGATTAAATCAAATGTTTAAAATTTTATTAAAAATAGAGTTTTAATTTATAGATCAAAACATCAGTATCATTGAAAAGCTAATTATTTGAGCTTTAACTTGATGCAATAGTCAATTTTGTGCTGTAATATTTTCGGAAGTTATAGTGAAAAAACTTCAAAATTTCGCTTATTTTTTAATTGATTAAAATTTTAATTAAAAATTCAAAATAAGGGCTCCAAGGTGCACATTCCCGGCATCCAAGGTATACATATACCAAATTTGGTCGCTGTAGGTTAAACGATCTGGCCTGTACAGCACCAACACACACACACACACACACATTGTGCTTTATTATAAGTAAAAATTTAAAACTAAAAACTGAGAAATTCGATGCGCTAGTCAGATTCTTTATTATATGAGAATGGATTAATAGAAATTGTGAAAATATATTAACGAGCACTTCCGCATTTTATTAGAATTTTAAAAAAATTCGTTTGTAAGCAATTATTAGTTATGTCCTTACATACAATTTTTTGAAACAGTAAATAGATTTGAAAAATGTTACGGAGAGAACTTCATTTATTCAAATTAAAAAGTTACGGTACGGTTTGAATAACGAACTGTAAGAAGGAGGAATTATCCGTTATAAATATGATTCTTTCTTGGAATGACTAGAAAAGAAAATATTTATGACTTAGAGGAATCGTCAAAGGAATCATTCCTGGCAAAGAGGATTATAGGATAAATCACTAGTAAGAGGATTCTGGAATGTCACTGATTTTCGATGTTTCCTTCATCATTTCTCAATGGTACTTAAAGGATATTCTTAGAATATTTCAATAAAGTGATTCTTTTGGGAACTTTTACTGTGATCTTTTCTTATAAAAATGTAGAGACTTTTATGCTTTTCACTAGTGAAAAGCTCAAGAAGCGGTTCTTTGCTTTTATCGCTAAATAATTCATTGAATAAATACTAATTGAATTATAAGGAATGAACTCTCCCCCCCTCTCCAATGAAGAATTTATAAAAGCTCTTGCATCGTGAAATATGCATCCAATTTAAGTCATGTGACATTTTTCTGAAAACCTCGTTGACTTTATTTACCCTTTTGTGTTTGGAAGAGTAATTAGATGTATAATTACTCGCCTCATAAGATTTTTCATTGCTCTCAAAAATAAATACATATAATCGTTTCAAGTTTAATTTCCCGAAATTATAATCCACCTCTTCTTGCCCTTCTGTAGGTGTTATCAAGCATCTAATTAAAAAATAAATAAGTAAAACTTCAGAGTAATGCCCGGTCTTGAATAGAACCAGAGTTTTATTTAGTTAAGTTATATTAACGTCCCGTTTTAAAGCAACACTAGGGCTACTTTGGGACTGACCTCGTAAATTTGAACCGCGATCAGATGACGAGCAAATTTTTACGGAAATAAATATGTATTAAATTTGGGAGAGTTTAGTCGAAAGCTATATCTTACATAAGTCATCACATGCACATTTTTTAATAATGATTATAATATATGTGGTGTTATTTAAATATATAATGCTGAAACTATGATTTTTGAATCCCTCATATCCAGTCTTATTGTTTTGATAAAAAAATTGACCACTCCCTTCTTATTGGAAATGATACGAAAAATGACTTTTTATTAGAAATGTACATGAATTTGTAGGTAAAAAATGGGAGTATTATTTCATTATGTAAATTCCTAAATTTATCACTAAAAAATTAACAATCAAATTTACAATCTTGAAAAACTTTATTTCTGATTTTTTTAAAAACATTGTGTTTAAACAAAAAAAAAAATGATATGCTTCAAAGAGGTGTTAAGGTTTCGCTTGAAATTCAAACTAAATAAATTGCTGATTTCAGTAATCTGTGAACTACATTATCTTAAACTAGTCGACAATGGTTTCAATAAATTCATTTCAATTACTGAATAAGAGGTATTGTTTATAGCTCTTCAATAATCAAGTTTTTTTTCTGACTATCATAAATTAATCTATTGTTTTTTTCTGCCATCGCAAATTTACCCGTCTCTTAAAATAAGAATTTCAAACCTTATTCTCTGATATATTTTTTTAAGAAGTCCACCTCTCGAACAACTCGTAATACTACAAGATCTATAAACTTCTTTTTCAGTGGTAATTTCTGCTTTCACAAGTCATATAATTAGAAAAATTTCTTTTAAAAGCAATTTCGCTCTTACACTTAGTTTCTATAAATATTCTAGGGCCTTGAGAATATAAGTTAAGGGGAAAAGGGAATAATTTGCATCGATTATTTTTTCTTTCTATATAGATAATGCTTCGATTATTTTTTCTTTTTATCTAGATAATGCATCGATTTTTTTCTTTCTATATCGTCCTTCAAGAAAGGACTAATTTAATTGAGGAACTAAACAGAGATTTTTTTCAGAATCAGAATATATAAGCTGAATAACAAAAGTTGACTGTTGCAGTAAAAGAAGACTTTAAATTCTCTTTGTATGACAGTGAAAAAAAATGGAAAGTAAAATATAAAAAAGCTAAAGTAATAATAACGGTATGCATATAAATATTGAGCTAAGGAGAGTTGGCTGAATGCCAATCTATCATTCTTCCTACTGAAACGGGTTTTTTTAAGATCATCAAAAACTTGAATTTTTTAAAGTTCAATTGCTTTTGTTCTGAATGTTTAATAAAAATAAATTTAAAATAATTTTCGAAAAAAAGTTGCATTTAAAATATGGAGGATCAGTTTGTAATGTTTTTTTTTAAATAAATCTACACAAAACTTAAACAAATTCAAAGTTAGGGAAAAAAATTAAGCATGATTTTTGTCTCTTTTAAATCAAAAAGGATTTGCATTAAAATGTAAATATATTATTTACTACATAAACATTCTCCCTGTGTGTAATAGAGACTACATATCAACATATTTCAATAAGCAATCATAAAAATTTTGGGAACTGTTTTCAGCTCAAGGGAGAAAAAATCATAAGAAAGTGAAATTTCAAACTTTCTTAAAACGATTCTGAGGATAGTTTTTTTAATCTAATTATTTTCCCACGGCTACGATGAAAATAAAAAAACAGCTGAAATCTAAAACCACCGATGGTTCACATCCCAAAAGTTGCGCAATCTTATTGTGTGCCGGTGGAAGAAGGCAATTGAGGAAGCAATTTTTTAATTAGCACAGTTCTGGGTATCGGATCAAACGCAATCTCTTCACAACGTACATTCTCGTGACACAAATACCCTTCGTTTCATCTGAGAAGCAGTGGATATCGATAGCTGAAAATTTTTTTTACCCTAATTATATCAAATTACTCTTACCTGAGGTAAAAAATTCAAGGATGAAATTTCTTTTTTCATGGAGATGGCTGTTGCTGTTCCTTATGACGAGTGCCTTATTTTTCTCAACGTAAGTTTCTTTTTTTTTTACAATGATTCTATGAATATGGAAGCAAATCTGGCTAAAATTAGTTTATGAATACAAATTTTGTTACTTTGTTTTTGTAGTCTAAGCAAAATTGTGTAATCTAATAAGTATTCAAGGATAAATTTATTGTTTTATTCAGATAGCTACTACTTACTTTTTTTCCTTCTGATTAGCTATATTTTTCCCCACTAAGTTTTTGACTCCTATTTCTTCTAACAGTTTTATTAAATATATTTCAACTAATTTTTATGTATTCTGATTTTAATCCTTTTATATATGATAGTTAATTCTTAAATCTAATTTAAAAAGTTTGCAGTGAAGAACTTTAATGATCACACATATGATGAGTTAAAAAAATATTTTGGGTTCACAGATTCTTTTAAAATTTTAAATATTTCAAAATTTTAATGGCATAGAAAAAAAGGGCAAGAAAAGTACTTAAAATATATTTCATTAAAAAAAACTAGAATAATAATCGCTTTAACATCGAATTTCATTTTACTTCTCTGCCTCTGAAGCTTCACTTTTCTAAATTATTTTTTGAATTTGAAGTAACAAAATTTATCCTTCCCAAAATGAAATAAAAAAACGTTTAGAAAAAACTCTTGGCCTAAAAAAGTTTAAAATATACTCTTATAGCTACTGCATAAATAAAAAGATAATTATTTAAGTTAGTTATTTTCTTCCATAAAAGCTTCTCATTCTAGTCCCATTTTTTCGCAATGATTTTCAGATTATTCTAATTCATTTAAAGGTTAACATAATACTGAAAATTTTCGATTTATTTTATGGTATTTTTCTTAGTATGAAAGGAAAATATTAAATTACTATATAGTTTTCAATGTCACAATAATTTCCAAAATACTAGCAAAAATTATCAGTTAAATCATTAATTTGTTAACGAACGTTTAATTTTTTTTTTTTTGCATTCGCTCATCAATATAGCAAGTTAGAATAAATATTCCACTGACAATTTTAATTAAATCTGATGATAAAAAAGTAATATTTAAAAAAATTAAGTCAATTCCTACTTAGGTAAAAAAATTAATTACTTTTTATTAAATAATTAAAATTAATATAAATAATTTATTTAAAAAATTATTGACTTTCGCCTACACGTGAAACTCCCAATCTTTGCCAACACGTGGAAAATACTGAAATTATCGAATTTTACTGATTCAGTTACTGTCTGTTCATTTCAATTTTCGTTACAAATTGTTAAAACTTTATTTAAAATATAAAAAAATTAATTTACTCAATAAATTAATTAATATGTGAAAAAACTATTAAAATCACCATCCACTACAAGTTTCAAAAAACGTATTTGCACTTGAGTGGATGAATAAAAAGTATTTTATAAAGGAGTGAGAATTTGAACAAGATTTCATATTTTAGTGTGTGTGTGTGTGTGTGTGTGTGTGTGTGAACTAATAATTGAAATTGAATGAGCATCCTTAAGGTCAATTTATGAGATTATTTGATTTACTAATGTTTAATTACATTGATTTACTAATGTTTAATTACATTGTAAATTATGTTTTAAAAATTATATAATTGGTGTTTATGGCATCATAAAAAATAAATAAATAAATAAGGGATTGTACAAAGTTTTATGCGATACAGGATTATGATTTTTAAATTAAGGAAAATATATGATTACAAATTTATCCCAAACATCGTAAATGAAACTAATATTTCGTTTCCCTTTAAAGAACAACAATCCTTGAATTGATTTTATTCCTGAATGTCATTCATAAACTGAATTGTTGATGAAGCTATTTCTCCATAACAACTAATTCGCGTGTATCTTCTCATACAGTACATTACATTACATTCGAAGGGTGCTGGAGAGTTGCATCAAATACCCTTTCACGCGCCAAAATGTACTCCATAGTAAACCATATCCATAAATACCAAGAACTCTTCAAGACCTACAATAGTTGAGACCAGAACTGCCCTTTTGAAAATCAACCGAAATTATAACTTCAAAAGTCTCTCAAAAGGGCAGATCTCATGATGGAAATCATGATCTCAGGACCCAGATGGACGCTACGTATTTCTGACTTTATAGTGATTGTTTATTTGCCGTACATATGTTCGCAATTTAATTTGTCAATTCCCTCCCCCTCATCTTTTCAGTTGGTAATCTAATAATCCTGTAAGTTCAACCCATAATCCCCATTTGTTTCAGTATCCTTGTCCCCTCTATACAGTTATAACTTCAGCAAAAAAATTGGACAGATTCGTGTAGGATTTGACACCGATGGCATTCTCTCTGGGAATCCCTGAATGCTGTATCGTCTCTTTTTTTTGTTTGTTTTTCCTTTAACAATTTTTTCTCTTTCTCCCAGCCTGTGCTCATCCAACTGGTTAGATAACTTAGCGATATAGGCACCGGGGGCACAGGATGGCGTTATGTTATGTATCTTCTCATATATCAGCTATCTAATTCATGCCACTGGGAAAAGAAAGGAAGTGATTACGAGGTAAAATTATTAAATGAGCTGTCACATATAAACTTTATTGCTCTGAAATGAAATGTTCAAATGAAAACACAACACATATTAAATATTTTAGAAAATGGATCATGGAATGTTAACATAGCTTAATTAAGCCAGGACTAATATGTTTCATTAAAAGACAATATATCTCTATAAAATATTTCGAATCTAACGTCTTTATTATTAAAAAAAGTAAAAGGGGACTATCAAAAAATATTTTAATAATTTTAAAATCAGAAGCTCAAATTAGAAAGGAGAAATGTCAAAGATCATTAACTGACTTTAAAAAGCAGTGACCTTAAGAAGTTTGTATGAGCAAAATTATTGATTACAAAAAGTTAACAAAACTCTTCAATCCAGTATCTATAACATAATTCATTTATAATTTATTCATCTAAAATATGTTTAAAAAAAGATTGATTACAAAGAAGGGGAAAATTTTTTAAAATATTCAAATAATGTAAATTAATTACATTTTGTCATAAAGGTACGTATCATCGAAGAATGATTCTTCTATAAATTAAAATCATTCTTCATCAAATTTAATGCAAAGTATCTTCACTTTTAAGAAAGAAAACAAAAAGAAATGATGTTTTCGCGAATAGTATGGTTATAGATCATAAATAATGTAAACGCATTCGGAAGCATTCCTAATTAATTAATTTCATGTATATTATTCCATCCAATTCATTTGTTTTTATATGAAATAAAAATCATTCTTCTGAAAACTCTAGATCAAAAATCTGATAATTGATTTTGAGAAATTTCTAAATTTTATTCGTACCTTCAGAAATATATGTTGGCATTTCTATCACTAAGGGAAAAAAGTATTCGAGTAATAACAAAAAATACGGAGTGAAAAACTAAAATTATAGTATTATGATGATGATTTCCACTGAGACAGTATTAAATACATCTCTAAAAATCTAAATAATTCATTAGAACAGAAAGTTTCAGGATTAGTTTCATTGTTAGACAATTAATTCCTTAAACATCCAATTTAAATAACTTAGTCATTTTGAAATGTAATCAGATGAAGACGACGACACTCGAGCCAACACCGGTCTTTTTTTCAAAATTCCATTAGGAAAACTTACGGACCTCAACATCGAATTTCAACACCTTCAGAGATTCTTCATTAGAATCAGGTTTAAGATATAAAGGCATTTTTTAAAGAAATATTGTAACATTCCTGATTTTAAGAATATTTATGACAACAAAATTAAAAACTGCCATAATTACACCATTCCATATTCTCAGATTTTAGAAATATATTTTAAAACAGTAGAAAGAGAGATATATTAGTTTTCTGTGACTATAACTGCTGCATCTGATAAAAATTTACATTAAGGATTGAAAGCAATTAATTGTTGTTGTTGTTGTTGTTTCTCATCCCCATGACCAGCAGAGTTAGATCAGGTCCATGAACTCATTCCCCCTGAAAAAGTCCAGTACTAAAAAGGGGATCATGAGCCAGATCCTGCCTGGGAAGCCACAGATTAGATAAAATGTGGCCAGGAGAGGCTGTGCAGAAGAACATTTAGTGGAGAGTTCGAACTGTTTAGCACTTCCGACAAAAGTCATCGATAATAGATGGCCATTGAGGAAACGGGTAAGAGCAGTTTGATCTCGTCTACTACTGCCCCAAACCAGGGAGCCACCAGGGAGCTTACTCTGATACCATGGGTGCACCGGCGAGACCATCCAAATGGCCTTATTCGTAACCTTGTGCTTAGAAAAAAAATCCATGTAAGTAAGAGCTAAAACAATTTACTGGACAAAGTAAAGAAACTGATAAGATCACGAAGCATGTTTCCAAATGTAACCTTGGTTCACTTGTCAGATGTATCCATACACTGGCAACGTTCATATAGTTTGGGTACAGAATGAAAAGTAGTTTAAAAAGCAAAAGAAAAAAAAAGAGTTATTATGTTTTTGCACTTTTTAGTGAATTTTAAATCACTTTCACAGCCCCTTTTTACTGGGAGGCATATTCACCCGTCTCACAGATAGAACACGGGACAATCGTTCCCGAACCGAGGCTCGAACCCGGGACTCACAGAACACGAGGAAGACACGCTACCTCTGCGCCAGAAAGCCGGCAAAAGCATGACATTATAATAGACGACATTTTAAAAGCTAAATGGATTTAACGATCTGCTTAAATCTGGAAATTATTTCACTTAAGCAGTAAACGGATATTCCTTATGGTAATTCCTCGCTCGGTCGAGACATGGAATCAAAATGGCACCATTATTATTTTTTTTCTTTCTTTTATCTTTTGTAAACAGCACATGAATTATTATTTTTTTGAACGAAATACCTTCTGGAAATCATGTAATTATTAAAAAAGTTTTGAATATTAAATGTTGAAAAGTCGTTATAAGAAAAAAATCTTTTGATGAGTATTTACTTCGTTTAGATATAACGGAATTACACTGAGGTTAATAACTGTAAGAAATCAACAAACTAAAAACAGAGAATACAATATTTTAAGATATTATTCTAATAATATTTCGTTATCCTTTTTCAATTATTCAAATAAAACGTATGTAGTTTCAGAAACATGGAGTCACTAACTCCATAAATAACAATAAAAACTTTGAGAAAAAAAATATATCTATACTAATTTTTAAACCTTCACCTATGAGCTGCTGAAAGAACAATTTGGAACTGCTGAGGAGGTGATAGTATTCAAGGACGTGGACAATCAGCTAATAAGTAACGTGGGGTCATTTTTACTCCCGTCTCCAGTTGCGGGTTAAATTCGGCATGCTGTTAATAAATTGACAAAGCCGAAGAGTTTTCGGAGATAATAGTAACGCATATCACTGACAATCCGATCCGCCTGAAGGCACACGAATAATAAATACTGAATGACCGGTGCGCTGCTTCAGCAACACTAACAATACCTAAGGGTTATCAACAGAAAAAATATAACCCTTCCATAAGGAAGTACGTCCCGTCATCGATGGGAAAAGCCAGAACCTTACATGTTCGTGTTGTAATGACTTGATCTCGGTCAATCAAATAAACGGGTAATATTTAACACACAAATGTTTTATTCACAGCTTATATACAATAAAAACCAACAACTCCTCATCTAGATTAATGGCTGGGAAATATTTACATCTGGGATAACCGTTCCACAATTAACAGAAGGAAAACTAACAAGCTATTAGCGTATCCGTCTACAGCAGTAGTAGCTCAAGGGATCTACGAATATCTCCGGTAGGTTCTTTCCGAAGCTCGAAGCTTCTCTCAAAAGAAAATTATCCTGTAGCCCTCGGGATCACGAGGTATCTCTCCAAATGTCCAGCTCTTCAGCTCAGCTCACAGCTCTCTTGTCTCGTCTCATCCTTTCTAGTCGTCTGTTCCTTTCAAAACCTTCCATTTTAACTTCGGTCAAACTCCACCTCTCGTTTACGCATTGGTGCGCTGTAGATAACGATCATCCAATAATTCTTCAGAAATATTCCCAGTGATCGGCAGTTAACCATGGGGATATTTTCTAATCATCCACTCTCTTAACAGACCCTTCACAATAGAGAAAAATAAAATCTTGAGGGTTTAGTACTTCTTTATTCAGAGGGCTGTAAAAACGCATGTAGGTTCAATATCTGAACCCTATTCAAGTCTGGTGGTCCCATAGGAGAAATAGTTACTATTGGGGTTTTGACACGGTTTCCTTCTTCAGAGGGCCGTAAACCGCATGGTTGATCTATTATGTAAACTCTATCCACGTCCAGAAGGTGACACTAAAGGGGGAGAATTCACAAAGGCGATCTCAAAGGAAGGAATCATCACACAGCTGACCAGATGTAATAATGTTCGAACATGTGTCTCTTAGAAAGGAAGGAAAGTTTTACAACTTCTTTACAGTGTAATTTCCAGGGTGGTAAAACCAACCATCATGTCGGAGTAATCTTCATTTCGAGGTGCCGCTCTGGAGCCCGTAATAATAGTGTTTGGATTAAATTTTTAAATATATGTATTTTTTTTTTCCAGAGAGGCCAGAGGAGGCGGTGGCAGCAGAGGGGGTAGTCGAGGAAGGAGCAGAGGCCATTACAGGAACTACGTACGAGGTGGAAGAAGATCCCGAGTTCGAACCACCAACACTCCGAAACCCACCGTTAGTATCTTACAACATATGGAGCGTGCAGGTCCAGCAAATGATCTTACTGGCTTAAGACAGTGGATGTAATATTAGCATACTGTTCAAACTTTAGTGATGTTGACATTTTTTTGCTGATATTCAGTGAATTTTAGAATAATTATATTTCAATTTTTTTTAAAAAAAATCCATTAAGCATGAGTTAAGGCTTTAGCTACCAAATGTTTTTATTATTATTATCATTGTAGTTACCTTAACAGAAGTATCAAATGAACTAGTTATGATAGTTTGTGTTAGATATTTTTATTAAGTAAAATAGAAAAGTTTAAAAATAACAGCATAAAAAAAGTAGCAGAAAGTAATTAGAGATGAATATCAGTATTAGTCTAGTTTGTATATCTTGATATTCAAAGTGAGAAACCCTATGCATCATTTAAGCTGAAATTAGTGAGGCTTAAATGAATATTAGAATTTCGATAATCGCACAATATTATTTTAGGAGTGTAAAGATTTTTTTTAAAATAAATATTATGTGTATGTAAAAATTATTTTGTGTTTATATTTTTATACTGTTATTCATACGACTGGGAATCTAACTCAAGTCTCTGAAATGTCTTATTTCAGTGTTCAATAGCTAAACGAAAAATAAATTACGTTTTCCTTCTGACTAATTTTTGTCCATTAATATGGAATCAAAAACCCCATAGACTTTGTCCATCCAACACTACATCTAACTATGTCAAATATGATCCTTCTAAATGCCAGAAAGTGTTTTGGTAGAAAAAAAAGATGAAGATATCTTCTTATTGAAATTTAAATTGAAATCTAAAGTATAATTGTATCAGGTTAGTTCTTTGAGCCATAACATTAGCAAAATCATAAGAACTATAATAAAATTTAAGAGCACTTAAAGGGTCTTCTATCGGCAGCAATTTAATTCAATATATATTTAATTACTATGAATCTTCGAGTAAGAAAATAATGCTATGCATAAAAAAGGTAAAAGTTGCTTTAATTTTTAAAAAATTAATCAAAAGATTTCTCAAGAATCTGTTTTAACACTGAACTTTTAAAGCATTTTCACGAATTAAAAAATATAAAAATTATAATAAATAAACTATGGTATCAAGTGGTAGAAAATAGCAGCTTTAAATATAAATAGTTTAGTAAAAAGAAAATCGAGCACATGAGATACATAATTCATTTCAAACTTGTCTTGATAGTTTTGTATTGTTGGTTTTCTGAAATGTAGATGGCACCATGATCGAATACTCTTTCCAAGATTCCAACTCATACGAACACATTGCGCATATTGTAGAGCAAATTCACTTGCCGTAAAAATTTTTACATTTAATATTACTTTTTTTTAATGTAAAAAGTACAAAATGAAATTAGATGCCAAAATTTTACAGCAGAATCTGAAAAGTTTTATTCAAGTATATGTTTACATAAGTAAGTGGTGTTGCTAAAACTTAACTATTAGCAATTCAATGTCGCATCTGACTCGACATTCAAGAATATGCATCATTTCGTATTATTTTTTTTAATTTAATTGTTAAAAACGCCTACATAATGGTTAAGAGATGTAGATTAATTTTTCAAAGAAATTCGACTTAAAAGAATTATGTATATTTATTTTTCATAGCAATAAACAAATCTTTGTATTAGATGAATAATTTTGCATCTAATTATTTTTCGGATTGCAAAGGGTTAAGGAATGTCTTATGAACCGAATTGTTTTAATCGTGTTTTAGCTTCTTCAAAAATATTAATCAAAATATAGTTTCGGAATGGCACTCTAAAATATTTCGTTTGTACACATCTTATAAAGTTTCTAACAGTACATCCTTTTCTAATTAATGTATGTTTATTATTATCATTATTTCGACTTAAGAGTTTATTTATTATTATTTTGACTTTATTTAACTAGACTTTTGGCCTTCTGAAAGCTGGTCCTGAGGGAAAAATATTTCAAAACCTTTAATGGTTTTAAATACTTGGATATACTTTTTGAATGGAAACTTATACTTAATCTTTAATTTTTTTACGGAAATATCAACCATTATGACAACCAGAAAAATTACCAGCTCATTTGTTTGAATAAATTTATAATTTTACGGTACAAAAATAACTAAAATACGAATTAAAGTTTTTAAAAAATTATTCTGCCTTTTACTACTTTTAAATATTTAACAAACTTTCGTTTAAACGAAACTGAAATTCAATATCTTCTAATTTAAAATGTTTCATGACAAAGTTTATATTTACACTTTTGCAAAATTATGCTAAGGAAAATGATAAAATGGAACACACACCAGTCACTGAAAAAGATGGTTCTTGCTATGAATGCTGAATGTAGCAATCAAATTTAAAAATTACTTGGTTAAAATTCTAATCAAACTTTTATTTTTAGCAAAACATAATCTAAAATCTTTTTTAAACTATAGCTTGTGTCTTTCTAATTTTATTTTCGAATCTTAGTTATTTTATATTATTACTGCACTTACGTATCTTTCTGACGAAGGATTTTTGGCGCTGCATAGCCATATTTGGCTTTTGTGCCATTGAATCATAATGTCCTATCCTATACTGAAGATTGATTTTTAAGATTTTCGCGATGCCTTATTGAGCAGAATTTTTTATTTTTATTTTAAATAAACCTAATTTACTAATTTCTTTTTCTAGTAATTTCATTGGAAGCAAGAATTCTAAGCTAATTAGAGGAAGAAAAAAATACTGTGTCGAAATAAAAAGCAAAATACAAAATAGAACACTAATTACGAGAGTAATCGAAGAAATCTATCCTAGTTATATTTCACTCACCTTTTAGTCCTTTCCCGAAGAGAAAAAAATATCCTGCAAAGCCGACGAAATTTGAACCCCAAATAGCTAATTCTGAAAACCAAACGATTTCAAAAATTCCAAACAAACGATTTTTTTCCCCTGTAGTGATAAAAATGAGGCAGCTGGTAAAAGAGACAAATTTGTATTGTTCCGCTGAGAAAACTTTTCAACTCTACATTAAAATAAAACAAAGATATATTCAAAATAAAATATATAAAAAAAAATTAGTGAAAGGAAAAGATCAACGACTCGAAGTTGATAGATATTTAATGATGATTAGGAGTTCATGCTAATATTTATAAATGAGTGAAACGTAAAGCATTTTATCAATTTTGGAAATGAATTCTAAAAATTAAAATTATTTACTTATTTAAAGTCTAAAAAAATGATTATATGAATCTAAATTATCTCTTAAAAATCTCATTGAAACATCTATCCTTTATTATTTGAAATTTTGTTATATTATTTCGTTCAAAGAAATTTTATTCTTCTTATTATTTGATAAATGATTTTAATTTTCAGTTTCTTTAAATCCATTAAGTTAATGCAAAAAAAAGTGAATTGATAGCTGACGGGTTGTCATAGCATGTTTCTATTTGATTGTTCCGATTGCCATATTAGCGTTAAAATTGACTTCATCTCCCTTTGTGAACCAAAATATGGAGTTTTTTCTTAAATATCAATAAACCAAGAATATGGAAGTGAATTTTTATTATTTGTCCATTAAATTTAATTTTTAAGGGATTTTTTTTTCTAGAGAATAAAAAAATTAAAGCACTTTTTTTCTCTTTAATGAGAAATCCTTCCAAAAGCATACAATACTTTGCCATGTATATAATTATAATGCTGAATCAAAGAAAAAACATTGTAACTTGCACTTGGAATGTAATGGAAAATGTCTCAGCTTTTTAAATGTAAACAAACAAATAATAAAATTGATATAAGCATTATCCAACTACAGCCATGCTTTTGAAATATCAGGTGCAGTTATTCAAATTCTAGGATTTACAGCATTTGCAAGCAATAGGATAATTTGATCACAAAACTTTTTTCAATTTAATGAATATGCGAAACAATATTTTAAACACAAAAAAAGGTATGCATTCCATTGTCCCTTTTTTTTCATACATTTTTTACATTATTCTCCTTTGTTAAATCAACACACTTTTTAAACTTTTCTGTTGAAATAACAGGTCAGGCATGAATCGAATTACAGAAATATTTGATTTTTAAAATTTACTATTAAGTAGTAACTATTTTTTGTAAAATCACTTGGATTCTCTTATGCATCTAATTTTCATTCTTATATTGACGTAAATAACAATGCATTCCCACATAAAATGTTTATTTTATTAGAAGTTGAAATAAATTCGGAGCTCAAAGGATTAAAATTACATGACGGGGAAAAGCTGAGACCTTTACAAAAGAAAATACCAGTACCATCAATTGCAAATTTTCGACTAGACTGATTAGGTACTAGTCTAGGGCCGTACATATGGCGATTAAAAAATATATTTACTCATTGCCACATGAATTAGTCTACAAAAAATGCAAATTCTATTAATTATAAAATTTTAAGACATTATTAACACTTTATTAACTATAATTAGTCATACTTATACACATAATTGGTCATACTTATGCATATAATTTTTTTACTAAATAAAATGTTTATAAACACCTAATCTTTGCTTTAGCAAATATATATAGAAAAATGAATGAATGGGGGGTCTGTAGTAATAACAGATAAATAAATATTAATGCATCTTTACAAACAAGAAAATAAAGATTTGTGAAAAATAAATCATTAACAGGTAAAAACAAAATTATGTTCTAATGTGTCACTAAAAGGACTGATTTTTAAGAAAAGATAGTAAAATACTTTAATCCGCTACGAAG
The DNA here is from genome assembly GCA_026289955.1 of Argiope argentata. Classification (NCBI taxonomy): domain Eukaryota; kingdom Metazoa; phylum Arthropoda; class Arachnida; order Araneae; family Araneidae; genus Argiope; species Argiope argentata. Next base: position 92,543 of record JAOUZG010030345.1, on the reverse strand, counting down.
TAATACCTTCTTGCATTTCTGTGATTTTAAATAATTAAGACGCATTGTGTTTTGAGAATTTTTCTATTTATTCTAAAACATCAAAAAACTCAAATCAACTTATTTTAGAATAGATCGAATAGATAGATAGAATAGAATTTTTTTAGATCAAACTTATTTTAGAATAAGAATTTATATAAGGAAAAAAAATCAACTTAATGAATTTGAAAAAGTGGGGGCCTATTTATTTAAAATATTTCAACATTCTCTTTAAATAAAAAAAACAGTGATCGAAATTCAGTTTGAGTTACAATTCTAAGAATTTACGCTTCTTCTATAAGATTAGCCATTTTTAAGTATTTTATACTATAACAAAAGATTTCCATGAAACAAAAATACAAAACCAGATCTAAATCCGATTTCAGTTACAATTCTGAATTCTAGAGGCTCTGTTATAAAGTTGACCAATTTTATGTATTTTAAACCTAACAAGTGACATTATCTAAAAATGATCCAATTATAGAGCTTCTTATTAGGAAAATAAACTTACTTGATAAGATGTAGTTGTAGACAAGTCAATACTTAATTCCCTGCAGTCATTTGAAAAATCAATTCAAATTTTGAAAATCGCGTTGATAAATTTTGCATGGACACTCACACCAGTCTCATATGTAGCGTAAACAAAAATGAGTTACATTACTTTTTTTTTGAAAGGTTACTAACATCTCAATAAAACCGCCAAATGTAATCTCTTAAAGTATATCAAGCGCAAGGTTCCATCCATACTTATATCTGAATTAAATCGTTTTATTAGAATTAATTTTCTTTTAAAAAAAGTATTTAGAATGTGTGAAGAATAGTAAAAACGTCTTATATCGAAGTACGTGCATTCGTCGGAACTTGAAAGCTGATCTTTATCGCTCAAAATTATTCCTTTTTAGAATTTTATCTCCTATATTTTTCTTCGTATTGGTTTATTTTTGGCGATAAAATGAATGTTCCAGAAAGTTTCCTTTTTGAGTGCAAGTACAAAAAGAAAGCTTATTAATTAATATTTAAAGAGAAGCTGATGATTTGTTCAGACAATAGTATAAATGTACATATGAAAATGTATTCATTTACATATTCAGATGTTTTATAATTAGAAACTATTTTCATTTACTAAAAACCATAATGCCATTAATTACGTATTGTGAATTCGGTATTCCTTGTAGAGCATTAAAAATCTTTTATACCAAAAGTTTTCACAAGTTTTTATTGGCACCATTTAGCCAAGGTTTGCTAATGCGCAGAAGAAGAAAAAAAAGCTTCTTTTTTTTTAATTCTCTTTGTTGTTGTTTTTGGATAGCTATTTTTACGCCAATTTTCAAATAGCTTTGAATATAATTAAAGAATAGCTTCTTTATACCGAAATTCGAGACTATTTTTCTCTTTTTCTATACATAACGAAACTTATTCTCTCTCTCAACATATACACATTTTAAATAAGCGTAATAAATAAAATAAATGTAATAAATTAATTTCGAATGAAAAATTAATAGTCTCAAGTTCTAATAACACTCAATCAGAAAAACATTTATATTAAACAAAATTTTTAATATTGGGATTTATGTAAGTTATTTAACAATAGATTAATATTTCAGCTATGAATGATTTTTAAATACCTGAAACTACGTGATTTAGCTTTAACCCCTTAACCAGTTTATTTTCCTTACTATCTAATAAGATGACACCTTCTGTTTTGGGAATATTTTCTTATTTTGATTCAAATGGAAATCCATGGAATACTTGGGTTATCTACGTATTCGAAGTCATTTTACTATTGAATTATAATTGTTATGAATGTTTTATTTTTTGTTTACAACCATTAAAATTCGATAAATGGATGCACGTACGGCAAAAGGGCAAACCGGTTAAGGGGTTAATGATATTCTTAACATTAGTAAACTTACTCGAAAATGCAATAATCGTATTAAAATCAATTTAAATTTAGGGGTTCAAATTAATTTGTTGCATTGAACGTATATCTTTAAATTCCATCCACATATAAACTGTTTTTCGAATGATTTAGTTTTAACACTTGTTATCTCATCAAAAAAAGTGATTCACCAGATTATGGCTTTTATATTGATTTTTTATTAAAAAACAATTAATAACACTAATACATTTAATGATCAAGGAAAAACTGAAGATTCAATTTTTTGCTTGCTATGTTCGAACATATTAGCATGGTAAAATTATAGTAAATTGATTTCGTTTTTATTTTTTGTGTAGAAGTATATACAAAGCGAAAATGTTGTAATCACCAAAAAAAAATTCGAACACCAGATTATGGCGGATGTTCACGTTCCTGAAAAACACACTTTTTTCTTTTGGAATATGTGAGCACAGAGAAGCGCTTTGATCTTAGAAGGGTGCATTTAACACTAAATTTGTAATTTTTAACAAATACTGGGCGAAAATCATTGAGGGGAAGTTATCTGTTTGTCTGATCAAATGGAACAAGGTAACTGCAAAATAAAAAGAGCTGGATCGATAAAATTTTGTATTTTTATTTTTCATTTAAAATGTATATAAGTATAGAATTTTGAGCAATACCCTACTAGAAGGTGGATTACGCAGATTGTAAAAACACGTCTGTTTGGTCTCCACTTTTGCAAGCCTGCAAACACAGTAATTCAAAAACGCAATAACTTAAATATATGAAATTTGATGTGTAATCCTACGTCTGAAATTGTACTTCTATGTCAAATTTTAATTCCAGTCGGTCGGAAAAAAATATGGAAAATTTAAATCTGGTTTTCTGATATTTTGCATTAATCGTATACCGGCGACAAAAAAATCAAAATCTTCGGAGGGAAAAAACCCAAAAATTGTTTTTTGTAGCTATCATTCGTTAATGGCATTCGTTTAATGATGTATAAACATATTTTAAAATATGAGTAGAGAATACAAGAGGAAATTTTGCGAAGACCACTTCCCTTGGCTATATTTATTCTTAAGTTCATTTTTTATCATTTTTTGAATGCTTTTAGATGCATAGAAATTGAGTGAATTAATATATTGTATTTTATCTCATGATGTGCATTTATTTACTAATAAATTATCTTGAATCTTTCGAAGCAGATTTGATACGTACTTTCTTCAGGAACATTAATAAATTATTTTTTAGCAAAAAATATATTTGTAAATTGATACTTTTTGAGTATTTAGAGAGCATTGATGAAAAGTTGTTTAGAATCTTTGAGATTACACCAGCCATTGCAAAAAGATTTTGTGCAATAAAATAAATTGTCATGTAAAGATCAGCACTTTGAAATAAGATACTTGTTAACCACTGTAACGTTGCCTAGTTTCCACACTTGATAACTGGTATTTCCGTCCAGCTGAGTCACCAACAAAGTAACACCCCCACACTGCAGCAAGACTGTCAGATAGGGGATCCTCTTCTCTAGTAGGGTCATCTGGTCATTAGTTGTGCTTGGATAAAGAACCGCGCGTGCGTTTTTCGTTGTTCCAAGTAGATAAATTCTATCTTTAAAGGGAAAGAGTCCCAAATTTTTTGGAAGTAAATCTATATTTTTTCATTGTGGTCAGTTACGGGGATGGATCATTAACAGAAATTCTCACAATTGAGTGGGGGTCATTGAGAATTTTTCTGAACAGCTATTTGGTGACAGGGAGCTCTAGGGCACCAATGTGAAAATGAAAGACAGAGATTTGACAGAAAATAAAATACGAAATTTTTGGAAGAGACAGAGTCTTTTTTGAAGAGAAGTCAGAGAAATTTTGTGGGATTCGGACGTCTGAGTTTAAGATCCATTAGTTGAAGATCCATGGATCCTTAGAGCTACCCCTGGAGTAGCTGGATGCACTGACGGCCTATAAGCCGTTCTTGTTTTTCCGAATTAATCGGGGAACTACTTATGATTAACTTTCAATTGTTTGAAATGATATCTATCATATTAACCTAGATGAGAACTAGCTGTTGTTTTGTGTACATAAGTCTATAAATAAAGAAATTGTCTTTAAATGTTATCCTCTTATTGATTGGTTAGGATCAAGTCATTACAGCAGGAACGTTAAGAAGGCCGTTTCAAGGAGCTATTTCATAATGAATCCATTGAAACAAACTTGCACCTCATAAAAGGGCATCATAGATACAATGAAACAGAAATTTACTTTAATACAACAATCCACCTGTAAAACTCTTTTGCAACATGACACATATCACCAAGTATGACTTAGTATCACAATGAAAAACTTTAGATAAAACAAGTATTCAAAGAGCGTGCCATATGAAGCTATTTACATTTTATTCATAAAACGACATCGTGCAATAGCAATGTGTTTTTTTTTTCTTTTATTCACTGACAAAGATCCAGAAGTGTCATAACTAAGGAGCAAGAGAAATAGAAATTCCCCTAGTCCCTATAATTATGGGGCTGATATGGGCGCAAAGCATTAGTGTATTTATCCCACTTTTCAAAGTCAAATATGATAAAGGATGAAAAAGATAATATCATGCCCTGGCATCGTTTTTCCCCTGTAGACGAATGGGGATGAATAAAGCCATATTTTGCCCCGGGTGATACTTCCCTTCGCTGAGTTACTGAAATGATCATTTTGAAGTTGCCTCACTTTCTTAGGTAACTTCATGCTTCCATGATCGGTGTAATCCTGCAAATGGTAAATGATTATAAGGTGTATATATTAACAAGTAGAACATGTATAATGTATTAAAGGTTCTTTTTCAATTAATCAGTTTTTATTAAATGAACTCTTAGAAATGTTTTTAATTATTTATTAATTTATTTATAACTCTTAGAAATGTTTTATTAATTAGAAATTCGTATGCTAATCCCTGTTTGTAATACCCGGTAAGATATTTAGAGTTGTAGACCTTCTATAAAAGCCAATAAAAGCACATATTTCTTCTAAGCAAATAGCTAACTAAAAAGTTAAGCACGCTTTGTTAATCATCTCTTTTCTTCCCTCAATCAAATATTTTTATAATAATGATAATTCTCTCTCTCTCTGTATATATATATATATATATATATATATATATATATATATATATATATATGAAATTTAGGGGGAGTTAAAATAATGAAATGCTTAAATGTGGTATGCTGCGATTAAGAGAGATTTCAGTATCCAACGTTTAGAAAGAACTTAAATTTAAGTTCAAAAGTCGTTTTATACAGAATGGGAAAAGGTAATAGAGAACTTCTGCAGCTCATTCTAAATGTTCAAACAAAAAGATTTGCCGGGTCTACTGTGAATAAATCAACAAATGCAAAAGAAAACTCAGCTACAATGATGCACAAACATGAAGAATATTTTAGGAACGTGTCCTGAAATTTAAGGAATTTTTAATGGGATATGCTCGATTCCATGATTCTAATGAAACTGTGGGGGCCTGAGGATTAAATTCAAAGTTTCGGAACTTCAAATTTTATTAAAGAACCTCCATGTTTGTAGGCTTGTTGCATATTAAATCTGGAATCAAATGTATACTGCAAAAAAACTATTGCGTCGGTTTTTTCTGAATAGCAGACTCAAAACGATAAACATCAAACCAATGCGATTCATTTTAAAAAGCTTTCGAATAAAAACTTCCAAAACTTCGGGAAGTTGGAAGGCAATGATAGATTCCTTTACATATAAGCTACTATCTAACAACATAAATTGTTGACAGAAACATTCGGTTTGAGGGTTTTTAAATCTGGTTTGTTTTAATAAATGTATTCCATTTGAAAAGCGGTTTAAAAATTCATACATTTATGTAAAAGTTATTTTTGATTTGCTATTCATTCTATGCAACGGGAAGCAACTCATTTTTTTTTTCAACATTGCACGTTGTGTTGGCTAGTACTTCTGCATTGAGCAGCTGTATCTGTGCAGGTGAAAAAGATACGCCCAACCGATTTATTTTAAGTTAGAACATATACATACATGCAATCCATCATGAGTCACGACAAGTTCGCATAATATTGTAAAGTGAATATGAAAACAAAATAGAAATTTATTATATTTAGTTGAAATAACGTAAATATCAAACATGTTTTTTTTTATGTTTGTATTTTCTATCTTACATTTTAAAACTTTAATTTTGTTGCATAAATTTCTTCTCTCAAAATTTAATGTAAAATAAAAAGTTCTGTCATATTATTCTGTTATTAAATGTGCACCGATATTTAAAATATATACCACTTGTCAAAAGATTTCAATTTGGGATTAGTGCCAATAGTTGGTTTCTGTGATGCTCAGCGACCATTAGAATTGGCTAAAAGGCTGCAAAATTTCAACTTGAATCTTGAACTTGACATAGTTGAAGAAGTAAATGATGGTGCTGTTGTTATCAGAATTTTTGGCAAATTATCATCTATAATTAATCAACTATGATATCCCACTTAGCAGTTACTGATGTGTTATAAACGTAAATTAATGATTGATGCTGAAGCCGAAGTAAATGTTTCAAGTGAGGAATTGGAAGATGAAGACGAATACGAATATAATGATTATGAAGTTTTTTTTTTATTGTGTTGTAACTGAGAACATTCTGCTCCTGTTTTGTCTCACAATTAAAAACAATTTGTTTCACAAATTAGATGAATATGAAGTTTTTTAGAAAATCTCTTGTAAGAAATACCATTTTTCAAAATTATAGGTAAAAAAGGGAAAGAAATTACATTTAATTATTGGTTGTAAAGCAAGGGGAATAGTATGGAAGGCATGATTGGACGAGTTCAGGTAGTAAAGGAATGTGTTGCTTTAGCAATGAATGATATTGGTTCTTTTTACATATGTAATGAAGCTGAATATCCTAAACTTTTAGAAAGGCATTTAGGCTGGTACGGTTCAAGGAACGCTCACTGCTGAGAATGTATATATTCGCTTTGTATTCACAGCCGTATTTTGGCTTAAAAAATAGTCGCAAAGACTTTTTGATTTCCCCTCGTACATATTACGTTATGGTCTAAGGTATTTATAATAGTATGAATGAATTCTTTGACTATTAAAATTTGAGGATTTAAAATATTTTGAAGAAAACCTTATTAAAAAAAGGAATGACATAAAATATTTAATTATTAACATTTTAACGAACATTAATTTTGGTGAACCGACTGTTCCCCAAAAGGCGCTAGTTTATATATAAACATTTGAATGAATAGTAGTTTTAGTTCCTAGGAACCATGATCGGTGGGGAATTGAAAGCATTTTCCCAAAGTTTTATCATGGGAACTATTGCAATAAATAATCTTCCTAAAGGAAACTATCTAAAAGAGCATTTACTTATATTTATACTTATAAATTATTAAGTATTTCTTTAATGCTGCAGGCAATAACATGTTCAACTTTTCAGTTTAAAAATTGCCACAACTAAACATTTACAGAGGAGCAACACTACAATCTTCCCACTTTTCTTAAGAGAAACCTCAAACAATATTATAATTAAAAACTCATTGAAGTTTACTCAGCCCCTGGCATCCACGCTCAATTGATATTCCCCGTCAAGCCAGTATTTTTGATTATTATTCCTTTTTTCCACGGCCATAAAGGTGGAATGTAAACAAGCTGCCCTGTTTAAACGGTTGCTTTTCATTTTTAACGGCTTTGTGCACGGAGGGATGTTTCTGACTCGCACAGTCTGTAATCTGCTGCATCCCAGTAATTGCTGGTTCAGGGAATGGCCCGGGGCTGGGAATCGTTCAACCTGACACTCCCTCCTCGCCCTTCCAGAATGCCTGAATTTATGAAGAGGAGGTTTCTGAGGTGCTGTACACGCTCGTAAAATCGAGTCTTTCACTCGCCCCAGGATAATGATCATTAGTTGTCTGGCCCTCCGTCCACCCCTCCTTAACGAAGAGAGGTGTGTTGAATATTATGCGAGGTTTATCGCAGAAAATGGAAGTAAATCATAAAAAAGACGGGAAGGGAGATTTATTGGTTGATTGCGATTAAGGATAACTATAATTGCTGCGTCTGATAAAATTTCGATTAAGCACTGTAGACAGGTTGTTGGACAAAATGGGGAAGCTGATAAAATCACGAAGCGTCTTTCAAAATGTGGTTTAGGTTCGCGTGTCAAAGGCTGTCGTAAAATAAGAACACTCAGACGCAGTTTCGGTACTAAATACAAAACAGCTAAAAAAGTAAAAATTAGCAAACAATTATTTTTAAATACATTGCAGGGAGTTTTAACCCTTTACCGCATATAGGCCCATATATTATATTGTAGTTTTGAATCAATCGTATTTCCAAATTAAGCATTATAAAATAATTCAAACTATTTTAATCCATCAAATATATATATTTAGCAATAATAAAACGTAAAAAAAAATGTGTATGGTTTTATGACATTTCGAAATAACCTCACTTTTGTGTAAGTGGGTGAAAAAGCAGAAGTGCGAGTGACTCATTTTCAAAAATCCATAACAAAAATCCATAATTTTCATAAATCCATAAAATCCATAACGTAAGTACTTTTTGACAAAAAACAGAAAAACAAAAATATTTTTATGAAGTCAATCTAAAGATCTTAAAAGAAAGAGTTTAGTAACAAATACTAAAAAAAGTATCCTCTTTCTGATTCAATGAATTGTATTTATTTAAATAAACTTTTTTTTGATTCAGAAAGGTCCCGAATACTTCCACATGAGTGATTATTTCAAGTTAAAAAAGGGAATAAGAAATATAAATAATATTTATCGTTATGAAAAGGGAAATTATTTGAAAAATAGAAGATTTATAATTGTTTACAAGTAATAATTGCTTCCAAGCGACAGTTTAACATTTTAAATTCAAAGTCTTCCTAAATTGTGTTAAAAGATAATAACAAATACTGAATCTCACACTTCTTTAACAAAGAAAATAAAAGTAGAATAGAGTTTTTTTTTTGTTGTTGTTGTTCTTATTTTTTTTGGGTACAAAGTATGTAAATACAAAATATTAGAATAATTACAAAAATTCGATCTTGAGATTTCCACGAATCTCCAGAACTCAAAAGCGTCTGAAAAATTGTTTTTTAAAATTATGCCTATTGGCCTTTAACCCTTTAAAGCATACAGGTGAATATATGGTATCGCAGTTTTGAGTCAACTTTTTTTTCCAAATTAAATATTATAAAATAATTTAAACTTTATTAATCCGTTAAAAATATATTTAGCAATAATAAAATGCAAAAATATTGTCTTTTGCCTTCGTATATTTAATGACAGTTTGAAATAACCTCATTTTTTAGAAATTAGGTGAAAAAGCAGAATGGAAGTGTGAGTGATTCATTTTCAAAAATCCATAACAGAGTAAAATGTAAGTACTTTTTGAAATATATATATATATATATATATATATATAAATGAAGTCGATATACTCATCTTTCTCGACAGATAATAATTTTTCCGCTTATCAACTGTAATGGGTTTTGTCTCAGTGCATACGAGCCCATATATGGTTCAGTAAAAAGAAACAAAATATAAACGTTTTTCATTATTTTTCTTTTAATATGTCTTATTGATAATTAAATAAAGCTATTTTCACCTTGAAACAATTTTTTTCAAAGCTTTATTAATTCATGCAGTAAAGAATTAAATCAGAAATATACGTGGATTCTTGCCCTTTTAGAGAATTTAATAAACATGAAATCATACTCTTTAAGTCAACTATTATTTCTAATTACATCAATTAATATTGTGTCAAAATCATATCAGTTTTACAAATTGATATTGTGAAACAAGTTCCTCCAAATAAGTGAAGTAATTTCTTCAATAAATCGAAGGTAAAGGTTAATCAAACAATTCCTTTGAAACAAAAATATTTTTAAAAGATAATAACATAAAAGATGTTGGGCATTTCCCTCCCCCCCCGTTAAAATATAAAAAGTGATGAAAAATAATGTCCGATCACATTATATCTCAAAGATAAGCTCTTATATTTGTATACAAACTCAATATATTATTATAATTTTTAGAAATTTTTTCTTACTTCATATTTTTAACCATTCCTTATTATCATTTGATCCTAACTTAAATGTAAAATAATAATAATAATAAGTGGTCAAGCCCTCTCATCTAGTTTAGAAGCTCTCAATTTGCGATGCAAGTGTCTTTAAAGGTAAACAACTGACTATTTAAGAGTACAAAAATAACATTTGTTATCGGAGAAAACACAAAAGTTAAGGAAGAAACATGGGAAGAAGAAGAAAAAAGGATTGTTCAGATGAACTCAAATAATATCACCTCTGACTCAGAACTCCCATTGGTATCACTCTCCACATGGAGAACTTTCTTACCGCTACAGATTTAACGTCCACCACACAGTGAGAGTCTTCGGCTGGCAGGTTTGAACTCGCAGCCCAAGAGATACGAATCCAGCACCCTACTAACAAGGCTATGCCAGCCTAACAGTTACAATTACTATAAAAATTTGATCAAAAAGATAGTAATTAAATGCTAGTAACTATACTAGCATTTAATTTTCAACATCAGTTGAGGAAAATGCTTGAATTTATTACATAAGTTGGGTTAACGCAATGCAGATCAGAAATTTCTAATTTTCTTTATTCTGCATTATTTTAATTCGAAAGTACTTCAAAATGAATCGGAAAAATCCATTAATTAAAAATGATTAATTTTAAATGCATCAAACGATATGAAAATAAACAGAATCGTTTGAAATAATCGGCCGAAAACATATTAAGCCTAACCTTATTGGCGTGAGGAAAAAGCAAACTGAATTCGTTACTTATTAGGTAATGGGGAAATGAAGATTTTTGGTGAGAAAGTTAGTTTTTTAAATTAATTAATATAAAATAATGAATTAATATTTGAAAAATTTGTATTCACATCGAACGTCATCCTCTACGAGTTTAAAAAAAATATATTTGAACCTGATTGGATGAATACAAAGTATTTTATTAAGATATATATATATATAGGGAGAGTGTGAGCTAATAGTAGAAATCGAACAAAACATAAATAATTCCAACAAAAGGCTTGACGTTTAATTAACTCAAAATGGTAAAAAAGAAAAAAAAAAGACATTAAAAAGAAGTATCTTGACACACGCATCTTTGCTTTGTTCAAAGCTACATCTCTTTGACCTCGAGCCATTTCACAGCGCCGATGCAACAAGTGGAATTGAAAAAGTCAGAAACAAGAAAAGAGGGCGTCGCCTGGTGTCAGCTCTGATAGTAACGATTGAGATGGGTGTAGTTGGGAAAGACACCTTTGAATTATTGCAACACATTTTACACAAAGAAAAAGCGCCTCTGGAACGCTCTAACTCAAACGGGAGGAGACAGTTTCGCTTAAAATTGGATTCATCCCCCCTCCCCCTGTCGAAATGTTAAGAAGGTGCTTAAAATGCATTTCTTGTTCGAATGCTTCTTCAACACTTCAGATTGCTTAGAAATCTGCCAAAGGTGTTTTCTGTCAAAGTGAATATTGCTTTTTTTTTATTGTTCGATGAAAAAAGACGATTGTGTATGTCATTTCAAGTTTTGTTCATCAAAATAAAAGCATGTGGACTGAAACATCAACTTTTTCTTTCATCGGCTGCAGACAAATGAGGAAAACTCCCTCGGATAGAACCGTGTATATAAATATGATACGATGATGACTGATTCTGGACTGAAAGTAGATGCTTAGTGACAGAAGAATGGGAGCTAAAGTGGATGTGAATGCCCCCCCCCGGATTACAAGAAAAGCACATAATAGTGTAATGACTTGATCCTGGTCGATCAAATAAATGGGTAGCGTTTAAACACAAATGTTTTATTTACAGCTTATATGCAATAACAAAAAAACATTTTCCTTTTAATTTCTGTCTTTATAACCATTTTAAATTCATATAAGCAAACAAATTTCTACAATAAATAAATTTCTGCGTCGTAATAACATCAGCCAAGATTCTTCTTCTTCTTTTACAATTTTTTTATTTTATTTTTTTATAATATTACCATCTACTCATGAAGATCCATTTAATACTTTATCAAGACAGTATAAAATTTATCAATATTGTAACAACATTTTCACAAAGGGCAATAAAAATTTATTTTGTCGACTTACCAAATAATTAATCACTTAATAGATCTATGTCATTATAGAGTTCCTCAAAGAATTTTCTAAAAGGAAGAGAGAGAGAGAGAGAGAGAGAGAGAGAAAGCAAGTTAAACAATCTGAAGAGGCAGTTTTGAAAAATTGAATAATTGCTCAACTTTGTCTCTCGGTAATTGAGTTGCTTGGGCAACTAATTACAGTTCAGGAGCAGCTGTAACCTTTTGAGGTTGCCTCTTGTGCCCAGAGATGAGGAAACGTTATGCTCATGACTGCGCACTTTATCAGGTCGGAATTGTATTTCGCATTAATATTTTTTTCAAGGTAAAAAAAAAGTGAATTGTTATTCTCGGTAATTTTCAATAGGAAATTTTGTAAATAATTTAATAATGTGCATATTTGGATTTTAAACTATAAGTAATATTTCATTAATTAATTAAATTTAAGAAAAGAAAACAGTTAAGGAAATAAATAAATATATATAAATTCATGCGTTTATTTTAAAGTTAGTTTAGTTGTATTAACGTCCCGTTGTAAAATGGAGATTATAGCTATTTGGGAACGGACTTAGTAATTTTGAGCCACGGTCAGATAAAGAGTACGACACCTCAGCTGGCACCCCCTATACACACTAGGAGGAAGAGGCTTGGCCTCGACATATTTAAAGTGCAATTGACCTTATGACTGATTTAAAGTGCAACTGCTTCGTTGGAACCGGATCTCGAACTTTAGATAATACGGCTCACGATCCGAGATCTTAACACCATGCCACATTGGTCGGACGTTTATTTTAAAGGTCTTTAGTTAAAATTTTAATAGAAAATAGAAGTTAACAACGCCTATTTTAATATCAGTAGCCATTAAATTAAAATGAGAATTTTTGATATTGAACGATATTTGATTTGCCGAGTTGGAACCAATCGGATTGATGAGAATTATACCATTTGTGGTAAAAAATTGTTATTAAATACATGTAGAATAATTCCTCTTTTATCCCAATTTCTGTATGCTGAAATATTTTAAAAATGAAAAATTAAAATCAATTTTTAAAGTACAACATTTAAATTGATGTTTCGAAAACTCTTTTTAATTTTCATTTCTGAATTTAAATAATTTAAACAACCTAGATGATTTTTTTGAAAAGGTTTTAAAATTTTTTGATATGTTAGCGTCCTATACAAATTAATATGGCATGAAGTTAAGCCTGTAACATTTATTTAATGATAAAAACTAAAAAGCAAAGTTTATATTATATAAAACCAATTAAATAAATATTGTAGCCGTAAACAAGACTAGTTACCATTGGGCGCCAAAAGCTATTCCTGCTAGGGAAAAACAGAACTCTTAAAGGAAGAAGCTAAATTTACATAAATCTTTTTAATAAACATTAAAGGACATAACACACAAATCACAATACATTGACATACGATTAATACAAACAATTAGTTAAAAATATAGTAATCGGGGGAAAACATCATGTTTACTCCATGACTCCAGAACACAGACTGAAGTTTTGGGAAGTGACCGCTAGGGGGCGAGCTGGAAAAGTTGTCCTGTTACAGACTCCCCCTCTGGCTCGCACGACGTCTCGGCGAAGAGTCAGCACATAACTTCTTTGGTCTGCCACGTCTCCGGAGAGGTACTACAGTTCCACTGTCTCTAGCAACTGGAAGTTCATAGGCTCGTAAGGCTGAGCTGTGGTAAGTCCCAAGGACTTCATTTGGCTTTGCTGGGTCAGCAATGTCATACGTAGTAGGTGAACGATTAGTAACCACTAAATAAGGTCCTTCTCGCTTGGGCATAAATTTGCGACTTTTCTTATTTTGTGACTTGCTAACAGGATGCAATGTCACCCATACTAGATCACCTGGCATGTGGAAAACTTGTCGTCGTCGACGATCGTAATAAGCTTTACGCTTGTCTTGCTTTTGCTCGACGTGATCTTTAATCTCTGCAGTTAAACGAGCAAACCGTTTGAGATATGGGGTTATCTCGGCTACGAAATTATCATTGTCAATCAGGGCTCTTAAGTCGTGTGTGACATCATCTGTTGTTCTTAATTCTCTACCAAATTGCAAATAAGCTGCTGTGTGATCGGTTGTTTCACATTTGGCAGTGTTTAGTGCGAAGCGAATCATTGGTAGTTTTTCATCCCAAGTGTCGTGTTCATCTCTGACTAGTATGGCAAGTCGGGGTTTGAGATCTCTATTTTTACGTTCGGATGGGTTGGATTGGGGATGATACAGAGGAATAAGGTCTTGCTTGATGCCAAGAAAATTGCAAGTTTGTTGCATTACAGCACTGACAAATTGTGAACCATTATCACTGATAAGTCTACGTGGAAGTCCAAATCTTAGGAATACTTCTTCGACTAAGGTTTTTGCGCAGTTTACTGATGTTGCTTCTTTAAGAGCAAACAACTCCACCCATTTTGTACTGGTATCTTCTACGAGAAAAATCCACTTCTTACCAGTTGAGGTCTCAGGAAGAGGACCAAACAAATCAATAGCAAGAGTTTCAAATCTCCGTGCATATACTGGAGTTCTCAGAAGACCGGCTGGCTTTTGATTACTCGGTTTATAACGATTACAATCCGGACAATTTCTAACATATTCCGCAATATATTTCCGCATTCCTGGAAAATAGTATCGGCAGGCGACTTTATTGTAAGTCCCTTCTGCCCCATAGTGTCCAGCTGTTGGAGCATCATGGTACTCTTGCAAAACTCTCTCTCTTTCCTGAACAGGAACTACGAGTTGTGCTTCTTCTGTTTCTACTTCGGGTGAATAGCGATACAGAATACCTTGGTTCATTAAATAACCTCGGCTTGTCCAGTTAGCAAAATTCTCATCTTTTGAACTACTTTCAAAGCAGTCAATTATCTTCTTTAATTCTTCGTCTTTCAACTGTTCTTCTAGGATGTCTCTTGGCCCTCTTACTGGGAAATCAGCTGATACTGCAAATACGTCACAAGGGACATCTTCATTTAAATTAGTAGGCCTAGACAACATGTCTGCAAGGACATTTGACTTACCAGGCGTATATTCGATTTTGGGATTAAAAGATTGGATCTGAAGTGCCCATCTTGCCAAACGACCTGATGGCGACTTGATGCTCATAAGCCATTTTAAAGGCTGGTGGTCAGTTGCTATTATAATTTCTTGGTTTTCGACATAACCACGAAATTTCTCAAGAGCCCAAACTACTGCTAGTGCTTCTCTTTCTGTAGTTGAGTAATTCTGCTCCGCTGGAATAAGAAGGCGGCTGGCATATTCAATAACATGCTCCTCTGGACCTTCTCCTTGGGTAAGGACAGCTCCAAGAGCATAACTGCTAGCATCTGTTCGGATACGAAATGGCTTTGATCCATCTGGTTGTTTTAACACGGGAGGTGTCATTAATCTTTTCTTCAAGGTTTCGAATGCTTCTTGTTGTTCAGGACCCCAAATCCATTGTACATTCTTTTTAGTAAGATTGCTAAGAGGCCTTGCAATATTTGCGAAGTTTGGAACATATCTTCTAAACCATGAACAAGTTTGCAAGAAGAACTGGACTTCTTTCACATTAGTTGGAACAGGAATTTTTTGAATTGCGGATACTTTCTCCTGATCAACTTCTATTCCATTTGATGTTATCCAGTGACCTAATATTTTACGCGATCGCAAGCGAAATGGCATTTTTCTCTGTTCGCATGTAGTTTAAACAAAGAAAGTCTATCAAGAGCAGCTCGTAAGTCGCTCAGATGTTTATCAAAAGTCTCTGATAAAATAATAATGTCATCTAAATAAGATAGAGCAAAAACATTCTTTAGACCTGTTATAAATTTGTCGATCAGGCGTTGAAATGTTGCAGGTGCCTTTCGTAGTCCAAAAGGCATGCGCAAATATTTGTACGTTCCAAATGGGCAAATGAAAGCTGTTTTGTCTTGATCAGCTTCATGCACTTTTATTTGATGATATCCCGATTTGAGATCCATAGTTGACATATAAGTGGTTGACTTAGCTTCTGTGAGCAAATCGTCCATGCGTGGTAGGGGATACGTGTCCGCAACAGTAATAGCGTTAAGTTTGCGAAAGTCCACACAAAGTCTCATACTACCATTAGGTTTAGACACCAGTACGACAGGGCTGGCATACGGGGATTCACATTCTTCAATTATACCGTCAGACAAGAGAGTGTCCAATTCTTTTTTTAGCAATTCCTTTTTCGCAGGATTCATGCGATAAGGTGGTTCTGCAACCGGTGGATTATTTCCAGTATTTATACGGTGTTCACAAAACGGCGTTGGTTCTCCCCCTGGTTCGAAGCAACTCTTGTACTCTTGTAGTACGCTGTTTAACTGGTCACGTTGTTCTTTTGTTAGATGCCTACCCTCGTCACTTCGAAGATTTATATTAGACGAAGTTTCGGGAGCTTGACTGGAACTGGACAGTTCAGGAATCTTTTCTTTTGATTCGGCAACAAAGCAATTTTCATTGTTGGGAGGTACCTTGTAAAAAGAATACTGGATCTGAGGTTTTTCACAAAAATGCCATTTACCATTGGGAACATCAAGAACAATTCCAGCAGACTGGAGAAAATCTGTCCCTAGGAGTGTTCTGTTTCCCTTTGCTTCCGGTAAAACAATTAATTCTGTCGGTATCACCTTACCTTCGACCTCAAGATTTACAATCGCAGTCAAGGCAGCTACGTTTCTCTGTGTTCCATCAGCGAGTGTCAAAGAAAACGTCTTGGATTCAAATTTTACTTTTTTGCTTTGTAGCATATGGAACAACTTTTCTCCAGCAATAGAGTGAGATGCACCAGTATCGGCACATACAGCAGATTCTACTCCACAAATTTTGAGAACAATCAAACTCTTAGGCGATATTACAGATTCAAGAGTAAATAAATCCATTCTGTTTACAGACGCTTTAACTTCACTTTTAGAAGCTGAGCAGGTAGGACACTTAGATTGTATATAACCCGGTGTTCCACATCCATAACATTGGACAGCTCTTCTTTCTGGGATAGAGTTTGTCTTCCTGGAGAATACATTTCTCGCTGTCTTTTCCTGTTTGTCTTCTCTTGATATGGTAGGGAACTTAGACCTTCTCTCTGTTACTGCAAAGTCACTTCTAAAATTTTGTTTGTTATGTGAAGTTGACAGTTTCTTAGAACCTTGGCGGTTATTTTCATAGGAATCCAATTTCTCTGCTAGTTCTAAAGGCTGGTTCCAATTGGCCCATGAATCAAGAAAATGTTAATTAAGATCAGGTGGGGCTTTTTTCTTAATTTGGTCGCTAATGATTAGACTTTTAAGCTGTTCAAAGTCTTTAATGTTAAGTTCTGTGATCCAACCCTCAAAATATGCTGATATTTCAAAGTAGAAATCTCTCCAAGTTGTATCTGGGCTCTTCTTATGTTGAGAAAATAATTGTCGGAAACGATCCGCAGTTAATCGGTATCGTTTAAGAAGCATTTCTTTAACTTTACGGTAATTTTGTGAATCTTCCTCGTCTTCTCTCGCAATAAGCTGTGCTATTTCAATAGGCAATGAGCTTATCAAATAAGGAATCCATTTTGATTCTGGAATGCTTAAGAATCTTAATTGACGTTCAAATATTGTCAAATAGAGCCCTATTTCATCTTCTTTTGGGTTAAATCTTGGGACAACTTTTGTAATATCCATTCTATGCTGATCAGTTTCTAGAACTGTCTCCTTTTGAGAAATTGTTTGCATTTCAAGTTGAATTTTCAATTTTTCTAACTCAAAAGCACGTTCCCTTTCGACGCGTTGAGCTTCGACAGCTTTTTCCTCTTCTGCTTTCTTTTGTATAAAAGCAAGACGAGTTTTACAGAAATTAGTATCATATGGTGTACTTTTAGTAATGAGGTCTTTTATTCTTAAGAACGTCATATCGCTTCTCACTTCGATTCCAAGATCCATTGCTAGAGCTTTTAGATCATCTATTGTGCACTGAGCCAGGAAAGCTATGGTGTGAATGAATCAAAGTGGAACCAGAGAAGGAGTATAAATGAGTTCTTATCTGGAGGCAACCAAATGCTTTAAATAAGTTCTTTTACAGTGCAGTCAATTGCAAAAGTATAATTGATAAGCAAAAATTTATATATTTACTCTCAGTACAAAAATGTATTTACACTTAAACAAATTTTCACTTCCTATCGTGAATCAATTGCAAGAAAAAAAATGATGCCAAATACTTTATAGAGTAAAAAAAAAACATATGTATATAAACATTCATTTGACCAGACAAAATATAATTAAAAGTTTTCACTGAATATCAAGGAAAAGTTATAACTTATAATTTACTACAATAAAATAACAATGCAATTTCAAGTTTTATCATTTAGAAAGTAATGAAATTTGCCTGTATTTAAATAAGATTTCAACTAAGTTTCATATTTCTTGCACTAAAATTATAAATGACATAATAATACCATACAGAAATAATATTAAAACGCTATATTTATGCAATAAAATACAACAATGAAATATTTGAAATTAAAAAGAAATAAAACTCTTCTATTCAAAATGTTAGAAATCCCTCTGAAAACACATATAATCAAAAATAAAATTACACAATAGCTGAATATGTATTAGTATTTTTCTTCTAAAAACAAAACTCAGCAACACTTCTTTGAACATATATGATTAGTTTCAATTTAATATGACTGGTATACTCAATTCACAAATTAAAAGAATGCTTTTTATTTCCGGTGAACACTTTCAAAGTTTTAATCTACTTAAAAATTCATTTGCTCGTGAAAGAAGAGAGAGAGAGAGAGAGAAAGCAGAAATAATTTCACTAGCCACTTCCGGTCGGAAATATTTAATGAAAACACTGGTTCTTTCTACTTTTATAAACGCTTTTAAATAAGCATCAATGCTATTTATACTAACTCTTCAACAACAAATATTCGTAATTTTATATACATCAGGATTGACGTTGATACGATATAGAATTTTATAAAAGTAAACTAAAAAAGTAATTGAAGGAAAAAATGTTTTTTTTTCCTCTTATAAATTGCTTATGAATACGATATTAAACAAAACATAAATAATATTTGTAATAATTCTTCAGTACTCATTCACAATTCAATACGCGTCAGGATTGACGACAATAAAATGAAAAGTTACTTACACTCTTCGCTAAGAAACTAACTTCGGTTGAAGATTTATCACCAAACAAAACACAGCTTCGGGATGAAGGTTTATATGCATCAATTCCAGGACGGAATTAGCATAGAATTCAGGATTGAATTGCGAAAATTACAGGATGAATTTGCAATAATAACCTGAAAAGGAAAGCGAGCCTCTGCTCTGGAGTCTAAACATGGATGTTTACAGTGGGGTGAAAAACGATCGGGCCGCGCGTTGGGGAGCCATTTTTTGTAGCCGTAAACAAGACTAGTTACCATTGGGCGCCAAAAGCTATTCCTGCTAGGGAAAAACAGAACTCTTAAAGGAAGAAGCTAAATTTACATAAATCTTTTTAATAAACATTAAAGGACATAACACACAAATCACAATACACTGACATACGATTAATACAAACAATTAGTTAAAAATATAGTAATCGGGGGAAAACATCATGTTTACTCCATGACTCCAGAACACAGACTGAAGTTTTGGGAAGTGACCGCTAGGGGGCGAGCTGGAAAAGTTGTCCTGTTACAATATATAATAAACAATAAAAAATGCATAGACAAGAGAACAGCTTCAAATAAAATTTAAAAAAAAACTCTTTTACTTTATTTCTTAGATTCAAAATCTAAAAACTATTAATTATTAATGGAATTTTTAAGTGAAATAAGCTAAATTAAATCAAATCGACATAAAATTTATAAAACCATATTTTCTTTTTTCTTTTATATCATCGAATATTAGTTTGGTAAGAGTAACTATTGTAAATCGAAGCTATGTGCCTAGTCAGAATAGTTGATATCAGTACCTATAGGGTAATTGAGAACTATTATCATGACAAGATTAATGTTTCAGACATTTTATTTATTTTGTGGAAAAATTAAAACCATTAAGGGCTCTCGTGGCAAAATAAGACAAGAAACGAGATTTACTTTCTATCTTTGTATTTTGCATTTCCTAGTTTATTATTCTGCCGCTATTAAATTTAAATTTTGCTTTCGTTTTTATAATTGATTTTTTTATCAATGCAAAACCAGCCGTTTCTTTTTCATATATCTCTGATAATCATAGCTAAATACAATATAAAAAAATAAAGTTTTTCTTCAAATATCTGGGATAGATGGTGTGGAAGAAGAGGTGTTTATTTTATTTTTCTGTTCAAAATTCTGAAAAAAAAAATCCCGAACTGGGTTGGGCGACTGGCCCCTCCAAGAATTCTCTGTATAATTGTATAGTAATTATGTAAAACTGTGCGTATGTATAAAGATACGATTCATTTTAAAGACACCCCCCTCCCTCCAAGATTGTTATAATTAGCATATGCCCTTCCTTTCTTCGTTGTCCTTGAACTTCCGAAGATGCGACACACGAATGGCGACAAGAGACATTCTGCGCACCTGATATAAAATTATCCCGATAAATTCGGCACCACGCATATATCCATTCGAAATGAATGGAAATTTATAAATTACACATCGCAAGCTGCGCCAACATACAGCAGAAGCTCTGTCACTAAGAAAAATCCCGACACACACAAACCTGTTCCACGATACTATCAAAGAATATTAAAAACCGCCACTCCTTCATTCACTTGGTGTAATCAGCAGACCCTCCTCGCATGCCACTGCCGTCCCGACTGGATTTGGGCCTGCATGCGAAAACGGTTGGAAGTACGTGAATAAAAAGAAACTTTTCCAATCCTTTTAGTTGAAGAACTCAATCCAGAAAAGGAGTTTTGGGAATCAACAAAGCTTTGCGTTTTCGGTTTTCGGGGAGATATTTTCTTTCCATGGAGAAAAAGAAGTAAACACTCACTATGGAAATTTCCCTCACATATTATGGCATTCATTATGAAACATTAACGTTATGGGCATTAACAGTATGAAAAATCCAAATCGAAGTTTAATTTTATTTATTTGGTTTGTTATGATCTACTTGCAATTGATGAGCAAAATGCTTGAAGTCAATGACTCTTGATTCCGATTATGGTGTTTTATATTCTCCCACGCATCGAATTACGAAATTTTTAAATTTATAGAGTGAAATGACATCATAATATGAAATGACATCATAATATGTTGGAAATTTCCCTCACACAGTATGACATTCAATATGAAAATAACATCATGAGCATAAACAATGTGAAAAATCCAAATCGAAATTGAATTTTAATTATTTGGTTTTTTATGATCTGCGTACAGTTGATGGGCAAAATTCTTAAAGTCAATGACTCTTGATTCCAGTTATGGTGTCTTAGATACTCCCATAAATAAAATTATGGAATTTTTAAATTTATAAAGTAAATGGAAACCATTCATACATTATAGTCCCGTGCGTAAGTGACCAGTAATGCATTGCTATTTCCAATGTTCTATAGATCTTGGTTGAAACGACATTATAATATGTTGGAAATTATGGAAATTTCTTACACTCAGTATGGCATTCATTATGAAACTAACATTATGAGCATTAGCAGTATGAAAGATTCAAATCGAAGTTTAATTTTATTTATTTGGTTTGTTATGATCTACTTGCAATTGAAGAGCAAAATGCTTGAAGTCAATGACTCTTGATTCCAATTATGGCGTCTCATATTCTCCCGCTCATCAAATTACGGAATTTTTATATGTATAAAGTAAAAGTAAGCTATTCATACATTATAGTCATGTGCATAATTGAACAGTAATGCATTGCTATGTAGATCTTGGTTAAAACGACATCATAATGTGTTGGAAATTATGGAAATTTCCCTCACACAGTATGGCATTCATTATGAAACTAACATTATAAGTATTAACAGTATGAAAAATCCAAATCGAAGTTTAATTTTATTTATTTGGTTTGTTATGATCTACGGGTAGTTGATGAGCAAAATGCTTGAAGTCAATGACTCTTGATGCCAATTATGGTGTCTTATTTTCTCCTATACATCGAATTATGGGATTTTTAAATTTATAAAGTAAAAGTAAGCCATGCTTACATTATAGTTCCGTTCATAAATAACCAGTAATGCATTGCTATTTCCAGTGTTCAGTAGATCTTGGTTGAAACGACATCATAATGTGTTGAAAATTATGGAAATTTCCCTCACACAATATGGCATTCATTATGAAACTAACATTATGAGTATTAACTGTAAGAAAAATAAAAATCGGTTTAATTTTGTTTATTTGGTTTGTTATGATCTACTTGCAATTGATGAGCAAAATTCTTGAAATCAACGACTCTTGACTCCAATTATGGTGTCTTATATTCTCCCATATATCTAATTATGGAATTTTTAAATTTATAAAGTAAAAGCAACCCATTCTTACATTATAGTCCCGTGCATAAATGACCAGTAATGCATTGCAATTCCCAGTTTTCTACAGATCTTGGTTGAAATGACATCATAATATGTTCCCTTTGCCCCCCCCCAAAAGAAAATGCCACAGAGGACACAAAACAGGACAGTTAAGGAATCTGCTCTATTCACTGTTATTGCTTGTAGATATTAGAGTTATAAATAAACACAGAAGTTCCATACAATTTCTTAATTTAATTAATAAAGTCTGATATAATAGTGGCCATTAATTATCAGCTAATACAATATGGCAATCACGCTAATAGTATAAAAGATCCAAATCGGAATTTAATTTTATTTATCTGGTTTATTATGATCTATGGGCAGATGATAAACAAAATTCTTGAAGTCAATGACTCTTGACTCCGATTATGGTGTCTTAGATTCTCCCATATGACGAATTGTGAAAAATTTAAATTAATAAAATAAAAACAAGTCATTCATACATTATAATTTCATGCATAAATGATCAGTAAAGTATTGCTATCTCGAACGTACCTTGATTGAAACAAATCATAACATATATTACATCCCCCCGATAAAAAAATGCCACAGAGAAGACAAAACAGAAGTAGAACAGTTAAGGAATCAGCTCTATTCACTGTTATTGCTCGCAGAAATTGGAATTATAAATAAACCCAGAAGTGCCATACAATTTCTTAGTATAATTAAGAAATAGTAAATCTGTTAGACTACTGCCATTGATGATTTGCAGGTTCATGAGAATATTATTAACTTTTAACTCCTATTAAACCCGACGAATTTATCCATAACTGGATTTTTATGATTCACTGAACAAAGAATATTTAGATTTAAATTATGAAAGGCATTATAGACATTATAGAAAGGCCTTTTTATTTTAATATCTTTACATCTGCTCTATATATTTATCAACACATTCCTAATAGAATCGAGTTCAATAACATCATTAGCCCTTAAAAGCTAAAATCTCCAGGTAATCTGCGACCAAATTGGCAATCTGCAACAAGTTTTATTTTATAGTCACATAATTTTATTTTCTGATGTGCAGATCATTAGTAGAATCCTTCATCCTAAGTTTCCGAACAATAGAAGAAAATTTTGATATTAAATATATGATGAAATAAAGAATATAATTTGAATTGTTTTCAGCTATACTCGGTAACTGGGCATCATTAAATAGAAAACTTTTAAATTATAAATTAACTTTGTGCAATAACATTTTCCGGAATTATGGAGAAAAATTTCTAAAACATTCCTTAATAATACATAAACTTGTACAAATATCAAAATGCATAAATAAAAAAAAATGCACCAAGATTCATATTTCTACCATTTAAAGTACATAATGCATGCCAAATTTGGAGATGAGCAAGTACCATTTCTTGTACTACCCTACATCAACCTTCATTGTTTATAGAAATAATAGAATAAAGTATCTTTAAGCAAGACAAAAGCTTAATAAACAAATTTATGACAGCAGTTCAGTTTTATTCAAATGAAAATGAAAATATTTTTTCTGGTACTTAGAGTTCGATGCTCAAATGTTACAGATAAAAATTAAGATACTGGAAAAATATTGAAAAAAAAAAACTATACGATAACCATGTAATATCGAACAGACAACTTTTAAATTATCAATTAATTTTATGCAATAGTATTTTCTGTAATTATAGAGAGTTATGGAATCATTATTTCTTTTCTCCTCTTAATTGCACAAAAAATTAGAACGAACAATTACTGTTTACAGCTTTTAATGCTCTGACTTCAAATTCTGACTGCAGTTTTTGATCGCTGCAAAGAATTTCGAATTTAGAAGATGAACAAATTGTTTCTTGAGCAACAAGTTTGTTATCACAGATTATCATGTTCATTGATGAACGAATAAAAATTACTCGACATTTGGAAAAGACTGAACTATTCCTTAGTTAATACTCGCGCCATCTAAGCTTGGTGTCACTACCAGTAAAATTAAATTAAGAATGGGCAATTACTGATATTTAGAGCCCATAGAAAATATAAAAAATTATCAATTAAAGACTCATTTAATAAATCGCCAACAAATGAAACGCATTATATATGAAGGAACTATCTTGGTACCTTCTGTAAAATGGAACTTGGCGTAATTTGAAAATCCCCAAGTAAACTGGTGTCCATAAATATCAACAAATATTTAAAAATACTAATAAAAACTATAAAAATTATACCTCGTAATGTCACTGAGAATATAATTCTACAAGAGGTCAAAATCAACAAACCAGCTTTTCAAGAACCATTGCTCGAAATATTGTGCAGCATTTATTGATTATACTTTTATGATGCAAAAGGCTTATTTGGTCTTAAGTTTATAAATTTCCTTAAATTTTTCTTTAAATAGTTTTAAAAATCGGAACTGGAAGGGTTTTGAAATAAACAGATGACAAGCGGAAATTATCTTCGCCCTTTTTTTTCTATCCCTTTTTTTTCTAATCTTTTAATACTTTTGAGTTTGTTTTGATTTTTTTTTTCGTTTTTACTGCATTTTAAAGTCGAGAATTTTTAATACTTTTCCTCGCAAATTAAATTGTCTTCAAAAATGAGCGTTCTCATTTTGCTTTGATTATGAAAATCAAATGAAAAAATTAAAGATGCATTATAAAATTAGCAATAGTTATTTAAGCATTGAAAGTTTGTGTTATTTTATTTAACTGAATAAGGCTTTAATCCAGTTAATTTTTACTTTTACACCTTATATGGTGAATCCGTCAGCCAAATATTGCCTTTCATGAAGTCTTCGTGTAGTAATATGTTAATTTATTTTCGAACATACAGTCTTTCTCTGAATATATTTCGTTCAAAATTTGGCAAAATCTTACAAATTTGTTGTTCCATTCGTCTAGTTTAAAGTATTTTTGAGTTAATTTTTTCACAGATGCAGACAGACGGACAGAGATTTATGGCCAAAAATCTGATTTTCGAACTAGAGGAGGTCAAAAGCATAAACATTTACCAACATTTCGAGTCAATGTTTCGGCGGTTGCATTATTTTCTCTATGTTTCGTATACGAGAAAGCAAAAAAGTTATTTTCTTGATATACATGACAATTTTAAAAGAAATGATAACTGCTTTGACATGAGCAAAATTTTTATACCTGTGCTGTAAGTACAAATAAAAAAATGTTTGTGGAAATATATATACAGGAATACGTTTTAACTTTTTGGGATTTAATCCAATATTTAGAAATCAGAAAATTTCAAAACTTATGGCAGTAAAACTTAGTTTGATTACGTATGGATGGTATCATAATATAATGCAAACAAAATGCTGTTTAATTATTTATCGGAGAGCTCTTTATGCTAAAAATATTACCTTACCGGACATTTATTTTTTTGACAAAATGATTTTAAAAGAAACGGGAAAACTAAAAATCATCTCATGAAAAATTAATGAATACACTGGAGAATATCTTTTTTCTTAAACTGTCAAAATTACTTTTAAAGAAAATTAATTTAATTTTGGATTTCGCTATATATTTATATCATTAGGAAGGGGGGGAAGTCAAACATATACATTTTTTTCGTGATTCATTAAAAAAAGTCTAACTTGAAAATTACCTTCTTCTAAAAGGTTCAATAAAAGCTTATTTTTAATTTAGAAATTTATCTTATAAACTTATTGGCGTCATTTATAATAGATAAAATTTTCCTTGCAGAAACTTGGACTAAAAGTAATTTTGGAATAGTTCAATAATCTACTTCACTAATAGTATTGTTGCGAATTATTGTGTATAGGTATTGGATTCCTCAAATTTAAAAGTAAATTAATCCTATATCGCCACTACCTTCATAGTTTTGCAGAGAAACTCTTTTTCATTTACTTCAACTACGATGGTACTTTGAGCGCGGTAGATGGTACCTAGAACCAAAGTATGCCGAAAGAAATCTGCTGAACTTCAGGTCTCTGGTACAACTCAAGAATAACAAAATTACCTTCTTTTTTCTTCTTAATCTGCCTGGCGTTGATGATTTTCTTGCTAAAAATACCATTACACGGATATTTATTGGTTTTTGACTTTGGAAAAAAAAATGGTGTTGCCATTTGAAAATTGTGAAGTTTTGTAACTGACAACCGTAAGTGTTAAACTGTTGCTTTTCATATAATTCTTGAGTGCTTACCTCAAAATACTTTGAGCTAACATTTTATCCTTTTGGTAAACAGTATGGTAGTTATGATCTCAAATATCAGCATATTTTTTTATATAATCATCCGGTATTGGAAAAATTGCGTTCAGGCAGAACATTTTAACCAGTGTTCATAACTTTTCTTTGTTTTCTGAATATTTCATCTTTGGATAGTCGATTTATTTGAAATATACTTTCACAAATTTCAAATTACTCAGTGCTACCAAGATTAAATCATTCAGAAAGTTATTTTGCATTGAATTACTTGTTTATTCGGTTAGTGGGTATCCGACCTAGTTTTCTTTTATCGTAATTAAATGACGAAGACAAGGCATCTATAGGATAGTCTATTAAGGACCTTTTCTAAGTCCCCCCCCCAAAAAAAACTGTAAGAATTGACTCTTAGGGTTACCTTTTCATGTCTATAATCCTTTATCGGTCGAGTCAATTTTCTTAAGAATTAGAGTCTACGATTTACATTACTGTTCCATTTATGTTCCTGCATTGTAGTTGGGCATTACAGATCTGATATTAAAATGTGGGAAGTTTATACTCTTTAATACTTTTTCAATAATAAATTCTTGAAATATAGAATGCTGTATATAAACTACTCGTACAGAGCCTTCTATTTTAACTCGGCACATTACCAGCAACTGCTTCTATTCTTCACCAAGCCCCTGTTGCGTTCACATTGAGATGAATGGAAGGCTTAGTAATCAATAGAAGTGAGAAAATTTCTATTATTACAGTAAGTTTCAGCACGAAACAGTAAATTTGGTGAGTTTTGGTCTTCTGGTGGTTTTTTGGGGGGAGGGGGAGGAAGAAAGGAATTCATAGGACTCCGGTTTATCCAGTTTTCTATTATCCGGCCTTCCATCACAATTGGTCGGATACTCGAGAATTGGTACTTACGTATTAGACCGTCCAACTGTATCGCCAAAATGGAAATCGTCGCCAATGAGTTGCTAAACCATCAGTTATGGCAATCCGACAATGGCGTAATCCGTTGATCTTTATCGCCAAATTTAAATCCGTCGTCAATATGTTACTAAACTATTGGCGACCATTGGCGAAGACGGTCTAATACGTAAGTATCCGAGAATATTCTATATTAACTTTCTATTTCTTCTTTGAAAAGGCAATTCAGCTATAACATTAAAAAATATCACAAGACAACAACAACAACAAAAAAAGACAGAGAGAGAGAGAGTTTCCTTTCATGATTTTCCAACTTTACAAAAGAACAGGCAAACTCCGTCTACCCTCTAAGCGTATGGAATGCGTCACATTTTTTTTCTTCCTCCAGTGTCCGTCTTGTACTTAGATGATTCGTTTTGGATATCCACCAGAAGTAAGAAAACAAAGAAAAAAAATGAAAAAAGACAGCTCTTATCCATAGAAAGATGGACTTTTAAAGCTTTACAGCTGCTCATATAATTCAAAGCCGCTGAAAATAAAAATATAAATGCGAAGGGAAGAACTTTTCCGAGAAATTTACCTGCTGTGAAACGTGAAAGGAAAAAGAACTATGAGAGAAGGAAATCTCTTTTTTGAAAGTTGGTGAATCCCCGCCGTTTCTTGAGCAGTCTTTCACGCGGCAGGAGATGGGGACCGCCAAATGTATAAAAATTTCTCTGAAGGGAAAGATATAAAATATTCGGATGTATCATTTTTCATTTCATTCAAAAATTTCAGTACATTAAATGAGATAAAGATTTTGTGCAATAATTATGAATTTTTGTTTATTTCCTCGCATGTAAAATATAGGATTGGAAAAAACTGTTAATCACAAAAAAAAAAAAAAAATCTATTAAAAAAATTTCATATAGAATTTCTACATTTCAGGAGCTTCAAAGATCTTTCAAACTTAAAAGGTAATTTGTTTGAAACAAGCCAGCCTCCTGAACTCAAGGAAAAGCGTCAATTTACATAAAATCCATCTAGAATGGTCTAAAAGAAATATTTTTTACATGCTGCTTTATAAAGATATAATTTATTCTCTCCCCACGCCGTATAAAATTTTTTGGACTTCGGACAATGCCATGAACAACGTAAATGTTTAGTATCCAGACTGCAAGTCTTTTGAGATGCTTTATGAATTTTGAATGAAATTTTTCAACTAATTAAAAACCAAAATTTCAAAAATTACAACTACATTTTTAATTACTAGAACTCATGACAGATTTCATACATTTAAAAGATTTATTCATTTATAGCATTTGCATGCATGAGAAAATACAGACAAAAAGGGAAGGTGCTAGACACGATGGCACATCTACAACTCGCCTTAGCATTTTCAAATATATCACTTTATTTACTCCCAAATAAAATAATCGATAAAATTTTCAATTGTTATGAATGACAAAAATATTAAAATAATATTAATACTTTTTTCAAATATGAGCCAAGTTCCTATACTTTAATTAGAGTTTATACAAAAATATACATCTACATCAACAATATTGTGTATTATTGA
>JAOUZG010030345.1:47792-63296 GCA_026289955.1 Argiope argentata | reverse complement strand
TGTGTGTTTTATAGAGAGTATTATCTAGGCATATTTTTTATATTTCATATATATATATATATATATATATATATTATTGATATATAAAAAATATGCTGAAATATGAACTAAAGGACAAGGCAAGTCACATTTTTAAAAAATATTACTTTCAAAGTTATGTATTTTCAAGGGGGGGGGGGTCCTGCTTTGCAAAGCATATGTTCTAGAACAAAATTAACTTAATACGGAGTTTAGTTTAAATTTCTCAACAGTATTTATTCTCACGACTTATTAGTTTCTTATGTTCCGTGATTTTTACGTTTCCGAATTTGCTTGCAGATTACAGTGGTATCTTATTTAAATTAAAGGAGAAGTTCAGTAGCAGTCCTGTAGTATTACAGCAGGAGTATGGGAGAAGGACAAGACAATGAATGCATATGTATCTTTTTACAGCTTACAAAAATACGATATAAATTGAAATTATATTTAATATTCAATTATTTCATCTTCACACAAGTTCTTTCTTTAGACTATAAAACCACTTGCGGCAAAACCATATACTAAAAATTCTAAAACTTTCAATGCACTGAAGATGAGGTACGTCAATACAAATTCGGTTTGAGAATATCTATTTTAAAGTTTTTTGGAAATCATTGAAATGATTTTGGAAATCATTGAAATAAGCTCTAAAAGTTTTTGCTATTTTATTAAAATTATTTTTTTTATTTATTTATCTTATACAAGTGATACCGAAATCGACTTTTCAGAAAGTGATTCAAATTAAATACCGCAATTAAAATATAATATATGTAGAAATTAAAATCTTGTTTTACTATTTAGTTTAAGAAATTAATTAATTAGTTAAGAAATTAATTAAGTTAGAGGAGAGGATGATACTTGGATTTATTGTGAGTTTCAATGGAAATTAATCTGTGAGTTTCAATGGAAATTAATCTGATATGCTTGTGAAGCTGTCATTGAATGTCATTGAGATTATTATTATTATTTTCAATCTCCGTTACTATGTTTCCTCAAGTGATGCGATTAGGGTAGATTTGAAAGAACAGACGTGGTATTTAATTTATTCTCTCCGCATGACTCATCCGGACAGATGGAAGACCACGCAGGTGGCAAGAGAGATATCGTTTGCCGTACAAGTGAGGTATCAAGTGAATGGACCAGATTGTTTGTTTTGTAGCTTCAGTCAAATATTTCTGGCAGTTTGCCTTACTTCATTCATGCAACCGAGCCAAATTTTTCAAGTGCTTGAATGAAATTGTTCATTGTCTAATTCAGTTCTAGCGTTTCGAGTAAGCAAACTACCTATAAAAAGCAGTCACATCAAACAATTACTTTTAAAAAAAAGAAAATCCTATTTTTGTTCATTGATATAAGTGTGTAAAGATTTCAAACTGAACTGTCTTAAGGCTGATTTAAAAATTAGTTTATTTAAGAGATAGATTCTTTTATTTTGAAAGATCAAAATTTATTTAATTAGCTCACTTGTAAGCTTGTTCTTATGAAACTATCTAAGCATTTCGATCTTCTTTTCTTTCACTGTCTCATGCAATCATTTTAGAATTCTTCAGAACGCGAATGTAAAATTTACTTAAATGTTTTTCTTTAATTTATTATCAGATTCCTTGCAACCATTAAGCTAGTAAAAACCTTATCACCTTCTAACTTCATACGTTTTAAGAATTACCCTTTTCTAGGTATAGCACTGACATCTGAAAAGATAAATGCCAGTGTCATTTGATAATGGTTTAGAATTACGACTCTCGTTTCAAAAAAAAATTATTCACAAAATGAGAAAATGCAACTGAATGAAATTTAACACGTCTTCTAGCACATTAAAATACATCTTCCGAAAATTTAAGTGTGTTAAAGACAGACTAATGACACTTTATTTTCAAACTAAGCATTATTCTTTTACAGATAAAAACTCAAACATTGAAAAGCGGCAATAATTACTAAGAATTGGATAACAAATTAAATGGTTTTAAAAAAATAAACTGCAAAATTACACTGGTTTAAATTGCAGACATGACAAACAGTATCACTTAAGTTATATTTTGATTCGAAGAAAATGTATGAAATCAGTTTATCTGTTGAAATAGTTGAGTTTGATATTTGAATCAGGCCACCATAGCTCTTTACAAAAGTAAAACCGATGAAAGAAAGAAGTAGTAAGAAAGTTTTAACTCCAATTTTCGAATTTAAATAAAAAAAATGTTAATCTGAGAAGGGGGAAAATTTAATAAAAATGTTTTAAGAAGTTCTAAACAATAGGCTGTCAAAAGGTAACATAACATAAGTTAGAGCATAAATTTGAAGAAATATTTTTTTTTGTTTTTTAAGAGAATATTTTTAATGTTGTATTGTGCAAATACCTCGTAAAAAATTTTAAATCAAAATTATTTTTTGAAAATTTTTTCTTCATTGAGAAGAAAAGGGGGGGGGGAAGATATATCGATGAATAGATACATTTCTATCCGTCTACATTCGCAAATTGTGGGGTGGGGTGGGGAGTATTTTGAAATGGTATAAAAAATTGTGGTTTTCAGAAAAATGTGGTAAAAATTAAATTCTGAAATTAATATTTTGTCTCAATTACTAAGCTTCAACTCATTTCCGAATGATTGCTTCATATATTCTTAAAATACTCATGATGTATTTTTATTTCTTAATATTTTAATAAATTTTTGAAAAAATTTATTTATTTTTTTATTATGATTCTAAACTGCCACATTTGTTTATAAATGTGGCAGTCATATTTGTTTAAAAATGTTATTGGCGCAGAGGTCCTGTGCTTATAAATATACGAATAATTTAGTAAACATAGAGAAACATATAGCAATCTTATCAATTATACTTAATATGTCATTAACATTATCCAAATATTTTATAATTTGTCGAATTAGTAATTTTTAGAAGCTTTTTTTATGTGGCACCTAGAAATATAAAGTGCTCTGATCGGCTTTTTTGCAATCGTTTACCTGACAGCTCTAGGTAGCTGCTGACTAATTTGGAATTCGACATTGTTTTGCACATTTTATGTACAAGAAAATATTATTATTAATAATAATAATAAAGAAATAAAAACGATGTGATTTAAAAAACTTTCTTCCAGTTTCTTCAGAAGAAACCCCTACCCTATATTGAGTATATCGTGCTATCGACATGGATTGGGCAAAAAAAAAAAAATCCACAAAACCTAAACATTGTGAAATTCTTGAAAATATGGAAAATAAGAATCGTTAACAAACCTCATGGTGTTTTTTTACAAGTCATTTTCTTAAATCTATTAGGGTTCCCACAAGTTTATTCCGTATCTATGCATAAAATAAAACAAGTAATAAAAAATTAAAACCAATTCCTACTTTGGATAGTAGGGAAAATTGAGGAAGTTAGGAAAGATTTTAATTTAGTTACTTTTTATTAAATAATTATAATTGTTGTTCCACTTTACAACGGAAGGAGGGGTGCTATAGCTTCTGTGGGTACAAAACCAGGAGCACCCAAATAACGAACACCTTCGACTTAGTATCCCCCAGTGGTATAACTTTCGACATGGTGAACTTTGTGACCAGAATCCAACTCGCAGAAAAATGGATGAGAATCCAACGCTTTACCAACCAGGCTATCCCGACCTAACAATTGCAGCTACTGTAAAGAACTACTATAAAAGCGAGAAAATTAGTTTTTAATTAATTAATAAAAATTAATGAATTAATATTTGTAAAAAACTATATTAACGTCAAATATCATCTACTATAAGTTTTAAAAAATTTACTTGAACTTGATTGGATGAATAAAAAGTATTTTATTGACGATTGAAAATTTGAGAAAAATATACATATAAAGGGAGGGTTTAAGCTAATAGTAGGAATTGAAATAAAGTCTCTTGAAAGCGTCTGTAGGTTTGAAAGAAAAAAACTCGAAAAATTCTTAACTCATTTAGGTGATATTTGTTCAATTTTGAAGGGCATTTAAAGGGGAAGCTTTTTAGTATATAGAAGCCTTATGAAAATTAAATAAAAGAGTTTTATCATTACGGGTTTTTTTTACTACGATTCGTGCATGCGTACAACAGCAGTTCTGTGCTTTGCACTTATCCGCGCCATGTGCGAAAACCTCAAACTGCGCATGTGCAAATAGCAAGAGCTGTGGTATGCATATGCGATACATTTCTTTGTTTACTTTTAAATATTTCTGAAGGTGTGCTATAAAAATGGTTTCACAATTATTTTTGATTATTTCTAAACATATTTTTATATTTGTTTGATGTTCCGTGACATGCCCTTGTCTTATCGGGTGGAGGCTAGACTTATGTTCATAATTAATTTTTCCTCTTCGATGTTATGACACGTGCAACGTTGTGCGGATATTGTTAGTTTCTAATATGAAATGAATACACAATGTTCACTGTTTTACATATTAATATTTTTGTTATATAAGAACTCTTTTGCTCTATTGCCTTCTTCCATCTCTCAGGAAAACTCATTATGCCTTCTTTCCAAAAGTATTGCGTTTTTTTTTTCAAGAAGCAAAACAAGTTTTTGGACAAGAAGTTGTGCGCTTTTATTTTGCTGATATATTTAAAGTGCTAATCGCGAAGAGAATTTTTTAAGGACAGAAAGAGGTAATAATCAGGTGGAGAGCGATATGAACAGAATGTAGAATGCGGTAAAACATCTCAATCAAACTTTGCTTAAGCTTAAAGGCTAATCTCTTAAGACTAATGTAACACAATTCTGGTCGCGGGGGGTTTCCCTTGCTTTGGCAACTTTCAGCTCATTCAGTTGATGACAATATTTCGTAGAATTTATTTCTTCATCTTGAGGAAGGAGTTCGTAGAAAATTAAGCCTTTACAATCCTACCAAATGGATAAAAGAACTTCTTTAGCATGTAGCCTGAGCCTGGCAAAGGCTGGGCAGTTTCCTCAGGCCCTCATATCAAAGGAGAGGCCCCCAACTGGAATAGAAAAATTATTTTAAGTTTAATTTTTTTATAAGTATTTTTCAAACAAATTATCAATATAGTGTAAAATAAATCAGTTTTAAGTTACCTTCTTCATTAATATATCGTATAAACACACACACTAAGAAAACCCCTATAGTTTGTAAATTCATGGTTTTCTAGTGATGAATTCAGCTAAATTTTCGCTATTTTAGGCTATAGTGCATTTTCTTGCTATATATCTATAATGAAGTGAAAAATTTAAATACCTCCTGAAATTTCGTTCCTCAATTTTCCTCATTACTTAAGTAGTGAACTAGAAGAGAACCCCCCCCCCAAAGAAGTTTTTGCTTGCATGTTTGCGCAAGAGAACCAGATAAGGCCATTCGTAGCGCGATGAGAAGGACATTTTTGGGTCACCCTAATATTAAATACAAGATAATAATTTCGAAAAAAAAAAAATAGAATTTTCAAATTGAATAGAGTTCAAATAGATACAAAATATTTCAAATAGATACAAAATATTTCAAATAGATACAAAATATTTCAAATAAATTTCCAAATTGAATAGAATTCAATAGATACAAAGTATTTCAAATAGAATTTCCAAAGTGAATAGAATTCAAATAGATACAAAATATTTCAAATAGAATTTCCAAATTGAATAGAATTCAAAAAGATACAAAATATTTCAAATAGAATTCGAATAGATACAAAAAAAAAAATTTCGAATAGAATTCGAATAGATACAAACAAATTTCAAACAAAATTCGAATGGATACAAAATATTTCGAATAGAATTCAAATCAAAATAGAATTTATGATATCTATCTATTTTAATACCTCGCAAAAAGCCCCTTCTTCCCCATTTATATGAAAGTCGTTTATTTTCAACTTTTTGAACACGTGTGTGCAAAAGGTAATTTGGAGGCAATCCCTTTTAACAGCCAAGCCTCCTAGCGGCGCGAACGCTTTCCGCCTTTGAAAGGTGCCGCTAAAGCCCCTCTCCTCCAGAACTCGTCTGCTGGTGCTCCGGTGGGGACGGTGGCGCAAAGTCGTTGCTCTCGAGAGGAGCGACACGCCGTGTTTACTTAATTAGATAACCTGCAGATTGTCATGAATGGAACATGATCAGCTCGTACAACTCGTTCCATCATCTTCCTTACGTTCATTGTGGAGCTGTAACCTCGTCCTGATAGCACAGCAAGGCGGACTTCGTTCTTCAAACATGCAGGTACTTACGAACATTTCATGTTCTCATTTCCCATTATGTTACTTGAAATGTTTATTCGAGTTCCATTCTTTGTGTACATTGGGTTCTGAGTGCTTATTCGTTTCGATTGATAAAAAAGTTGCCTCTATTTGTGATTACTATATCAATCTAAGAATAATACTGTATGGCAATAAATAATACAAGTAAGTTCCCATAGAATGACCTAATGGAATCCTCTGGCATGTTTTAAAGGAATCTTATGGAATAATTAATTCCTATGGAATAATTTAAGCTTCAAAGCTTAAACCATTCCACGATTTTAACGATTATTTGGCACAAATTTCCCATTCTGTCACTTGAAATGTTTATTCGAGGCCCATTCTTTGTGTACATTGGGTTCTGAGTGCTTATTCGGTTCGATTGATAAAAATGTTGCCTCTATTTGTGATTACTATATCAATCTAAGAATAATACTGTATGGCAATAAATAATACAAGTAAGTTCCTATAGAATGACTTAATGGAATCCTCTGGCATGTTTTAAAGGAATCTTATAGAATGATTAATTCCTATGGAATAATTTAAGCTTTAAAGCTTAAACCATTCAGTGATCCTAACGATTTTTTGGCATAAATTATTTAAAGAAAAACTAATAATCTGTAAATAATTGTTAGTCAAGTTGATTTTATATCATTTGTATCCGAAGATGATTTTCGTATCATTTAATTAGTGTGACATTAGTTAAAACATTGTTCTATTATTTTTCTACAACATATGTCAGTAACTTAGAGATTAGACTATGCTATTGGATGGAATATGATTTACACTGATTATTATAAGTGTTTTTATACTTATGTCGTAGTTATTGGTGCTTGTCTGATGAAATAAGAATCATTTACATACTTATAAATAAAATTTGTGAAAAAGTATAAATTATTAATATAATTAATTATCGTTAAATGGATTATTGATCTTAAATTTATCTTTCTCGACAGTAGATGCATTTGCTGACTTATCTTTGGACTGATAAAATAATATTATAATACTGAAGCATAGATTAAAGAATACAAAATAAGGAGAAACAAACAACATACAACTGGCAATCTGAAATAAATTGAAAGCGAAAATAATAAACATCTGCTTGGACAGAATAGTTTCTACTTCAAAATCATTTTTTTTTTGAAATAAAAGAAGGGCTCTTGATATAATAAATCTTTCATCTATTCAAAATTATTTGATACAAACCGGTTATATTCCACTCCTACATTGGCTTTATATTAGCAGAATATATTTATTCGTTATCGCCCAAGACGTCAGATGCTTTACATTTTATGGCTTGTGGATAAAAATTAATTCTAAAATTGTTATGGATTGAATAGTAAGGAAATTTTTTTTAAAAAACATTGAAAGTGAAATTTTATTATTTAAGATGACTTGTAATAAAACGCTTAAAAGTAATCCAGTAATTTTGAAGATATTTTATAACAAGTTATTTAATACTATTCTTTCACTTAAAAAATATCTTTTGTCAAAGTAACCTTTTGATTTTAAACTCCATCTAGCTCTAAAATATTTTCTTTAAATTTCTTGTTAACTGCAAACAGAATTTTTAGACATATCATTAACTTAACCTTATATTTAAAAAGGTCTTATTTAACGACTTCCCTTTCTATGTTCCAGTTGGGAGTTATGATTAGAATGAAAAAATGTAGACTAATTTTATGTTAATTCGTTATTTTATAATTTTTTGTACTTGAAAAAAAAAAACTAGTTTAACACGTTTCTCAAGTATCTGGCAATCACAACAATTTTGAGAAATTTTTAATTTTGCAGTCTCAAATGAATATTTATTTGAAGAACTTGAAATATTTATATGCAGATGTTCAAATTTTGCTTAGTTTACAATAAAAATTGTCACATGCTTATTTACTTTTGCTTTTGAAGAAAAGCATAAAAAAGGGGACAAGCAATAATAAAGGTGTTGGAATTAAATTTTAAATGTACATTAAATAATCTTGGGAGTGTTTCAAAAGAAATACAGATTTTTATTATCACTAGTTTTGATTTAGGCTAAATTTTAATGATTTTTATACAACTTTTGTGTTTTACGGTATCCTATAATTTATTAATCAAAAACGAGCTGTTATTAATCTTAAAATTGTTTCATTAACTGTACTTCTAAATTCTTTGCACTTGTTTTATTTATTATAGAAAAAAAATTAAATGAATCTAAAAACCCGTTTATTTAAAGTTATCTTATTACTGCTTTGTCTATTTAATTCTTTTAAGCATTAAAAAAAAGAATTTTGCTAACCAATAGTAAAATTCCCGCGCAATTTTTAAGATTCTCTTGTTTAAACATTATTATTACATTTTAAAAATCTTTCTTTGCTCTTTTTGTTTCTGTTATAGTTCCGATCCTATTCTTTCATTGCAAAATATATGTGACCACCCCCTTCCTTTTTTTAAATTTCATATATTTCACGTCTTTTAATTCTTTTTCTTCCATTAACTGTAAAGCAATTCTCACACTGTCTTGTCAAATTCCTTTTTTTATCTCATTACATTTTATTTATATTTATGTAGCAAATTCGCGTTTTTGATAAATATTGCACATTTGTTCTGATCGATAATTTCTTTCTTTCTTTTTTTTTCACATACAGTTATTTTTTATGTATGTTTATCTTATGTTATATTATGTATATATTTTTTCTCCGTATTATCAATCCGTTCGCAGAAAATGTTTTGTCTTTAAAGTTTCATTGTTGATTTCCTTCAGTGATCATTGGGTTGGGCTTGTTTCTATGTCTGTCTGCTAGTTCTGTTTATGTTTTATTATTCATCCTGGCGTGCGAATATCGCTTAGTGTCTTTGTTTTTCCATTAAAGGCGCCTTGTTTAAGAATGTAGAGAGCGATTTAAATTCCTAACCCTTCTATTTATTATTACTCTGTTCACTTGTTTTAAAATAGCCTCCATTTCATTGATTTTTTTTCACGTGCTTAAAAATCCGAGTACTATAATTACGTATTTTCCTCTAGGTAGTTTATGTATCTTCCATACGTAGTATCAAACTATCACGGATTGTTTCACATTGCTTTTGAAAACATCCTGAATTCAATTGTGGAAAAGAAAAACATAAATTATCCAGTTTCCCGGATTCTCCAATGATCGGTTTGGTATGCTTTTTTCTGATTTAAAAAAAAAAACCCTAAAAATTTGTTTTGGTTTTAAGGAAAAGGACCAGGTTTATAATAATATGCAAAGTATTATTCTGTTTTTTTATTGTGTAATTATGTATTAATTTTTAATTAATTAGAAAATTACTTAAATTGTTCAAATTAAATTATTTTAAGGATTATATATGTTTCAATTTTAATCAACAAATTATAGTAGAATTTTTCATTTCAACTTACATTCCTCATTAGTCACACAATAGGAATAAATAAGAATAGTTCTATACTGTGCTCCTTCTGAGCATTATTGTTTTTAATTGTGGGGATCCATAGTCAAAAGGTTAAATCTCTATAATAACTGGGCAGTTACAGTTTCCAAATATAGCTGTGGCTTGACATTCTTTCTTCTTTAAAAATTCTCCGATTGAATTTCACAAAATATAACTTCATGTATAGATGAGCAATTATCATTTAAGTTAGAGTGCTTCTTATTATTTTAATTATTATTATTTTAAAGTTAGGTAAGAATGAATGACAAAAATTAAAATAATAATTACTTTTATCTATGATAATGAGAAAATCTGAATAAAATTATTTTATTGCACTCCTCATTCATTTATAAGAGACAGAAACTACTACCCTCACGACGTTGACCATGGCATAGCATTCAAGAAGAAAAATTTGTTTTAAACTTAAGTCTAGCCTCCATCCGATACTACATGGCCATGTAACGCAACATCAAACAAATATAAAAAATATATTTAGAAATTATCAAAAATAGAATATAATCATAATTTTAGAAATATTATGATTGCTAAAAAGGCAAAAATAGGATATATTTCTTGACAAAACACAGGTGATTGTTTCATTCTGTCTAATTCAGTTGCATTGTGAATTAAAGAATGATTATTTCGCTCATCTAAGACTCTCTTTTCCTTAGTGTGGACATTATCTCGCTGATATTCGCTAACCAAATGCTTCTTTCCTCTAATGGTCAAGATTGAATTTCCTTTTTTCCGGGGGGCATAATGAGTTTTGATTGGCTGTTTTAAATCGGACGTAAACAAAGAAATGTATCGCATATGTATACCACAGTTCTTGCTATTTGCGCCTGCACAGTTTAGAGTTTTCACTCATCCGCGGATAAGTGCTAAGTTAAAATCGCCAATATAGAACTCCCTTTTTTATTTTGATATGACTTTAATGCATTAAAACCTTAACCGGTAAATACCCTACAAAAATGGTATAAATATCTCTAATATCCATTAATTATTTCTTGAATTTTTGGGGTTCAAACATATACACGCTTTCAGGAGACTCCATTTTACGCTATGTATAGATTAAAAGAATATTTATATGTATATTCTTATAAAATTTATCTATTTTATGTAAGAATTTATCTAACGAAATAATTTTAAAAACTATTGCTTTTAAAAGTAATAGTTGAAGGTATTAAAAATGGATTCAGATTGGAATGTAAATATTTCGTGTCGCATTTATCTACCATTTTTAAGTAGATCTAAATGGTAAACAGACTTGGGTTTTCTATTTTAAATTATAAATTTTGAGTAGGTAGGTTTCCATGCTTTGATAACTGTTCAAAATAGATGCCTTCGAAAAATATTAACACACTTCTCGCCATTGTATAATTTATTCGACACCTGTAAACAAAAGTCTTCTTGATGTAACTCAAAATGGCTGATCGTTGTTCCAGAATACTGTAATTTGTAAAAATTGCAGAGGACCTTCCCCAGGGCACAGAACGTTTTTGAACCCATCCGCTTTTCTTAAGTTATCTACGGCATATCCGAGATACTAAACACTTGCCTCTTCTGAGGTCCACAGAATCTAAGAGTAGCAATTTTCTTATCTTTTTTACAGCCGTTGCTTTCACAGTCAATTATACCTTCTGCACCCCACGTGAGGTACAGTTCAGATTTTTTTATTTTTTATTCCTTTTCCTTTAACTTTTCACCGAGCTAATACTTCTTTACTATCTCTGTAGATGACAAGTCAACTTAGAGCAGCTTTCCATTACTAGATTAAGAAAAACTTCACATATCGGTTTGCTGTTGCGTCTTTTTTTTTTTTTTTTTTTCATTAAAATAGGCGGATGACATTACTTCGTGTATCAGTGTTGCCTTTGGCTCCAAAAGGGCACGGCTTAATGGATTTTTTCACCCTTTTCTTCAAGCAATCAATTAATTTTTTTACTGAACAAGGTTTAAAGTTGCAAGTTCTTTCCTCCTACTTCTTGCTACTGTTTTGCACAAATGAATGTATTTATGTGGTTGTTTATTGTTATACTGATCCAGACATCTCGAAGGCTGTTATAAATTTTGATTATCGAATAGAAAGAAAGAAATTCCCTGATAGCTATGCGATATACAGAATCTCACTAATATTTATATCTAAACTGGTAAATATACTTCTGTTGTAAAATGTTATCCTTTGAAGAATTCCATTTTTATCATGTCAAAACATGATATTATTTTGGGAATGAGGTAGATAAAAATCCGTTGTTGAAAAATTGAAATTTTATTATCTGCACGAGCATCTCAAGAAATCAGCTTTTAATAACGCGTTGCCGTTGCATTTACAAAGGCTCTGATTTTTTTTAAAAAAATAGTTAATTACTATTGCAAATAAAACCTAGAAAAATGTCATTTTGAGCACGTGATTATATGAAAAGAAATAAATAAGAAATGTGATATTTTTTAAAACAATAAATACTGGACGAAGTTTTTTGATCGTTTGCAATACTAAAGTGACTCTTTCAATGAAACAATTAAAATAAATAAACATTTAATTTTAACTTGCACGAGCACGTGTTGCTTGGCCGTTCAAGAATTTATGTTTTGTCATGATGCATTGAAATATGCATAGCAGATTTCATTTTAATCTTTTATTTGATATTCAGGGAATGTGATCAATCTACACTCCAATATAGAATGTCTGATTTCGCACCCCTAGGTGAAGAACATACAAGAACCCTCTTTTATGATTAATCATTTTAATTTGAATCTTTAACATATTTTTAACTTAATCAACATGTTAATTAACTATTTTAGTTAATCGTTTATTTTAATACTCTTGTAAAACTATATGCTTTCATTTATCTATTTATTTTTTATATGTATATCATGAAAAATAACTAAAATAATAAAATAACCTTGAAATTTAATTGTATTTATTAATCAAAGATTTGTTTTATTTCAATTGTAAGCAATTAATTACTATGAAAAATTATAAGAAAATGATGAACTGCAAACAAACGAAGCGATGAAAGGTATTCATTTGCATGGCCTATTAAAAGGAATATAACACAATTAATGAATAATATTTTATAAAAATTAATATGCGTTAATTAATGATTTTAGTCATTAATTGTGTACACACATTCCAGTTTTAATATTTTGCGGAGAGAAAATGAAATGATGAACTTCATACAAATACAGCAATTAAAATTGTATATTTTATAAATGTATTTATGTG
Organism: Argiope argentata; assembly: GCA_026289955.1. Taxonomy (NCBI): domain Eukaryota; kingdom Metazoa; phylum Arthropoda; class Arachnida; order Araneae; family Araneidae; genus Argiope; species Argiope argentata. The sequence continues at coordinate 50,472 of JAOUZG010030345.1, read as the reverse complement.
ACAATTAAGCTAATAAAAGGTGTAAATAGACCAACATGAGATCCGCCCCTTCAACGGTCCTAGACAGTCTGGAATTCGAATGGAGTTACATGAGCCTGAAAACAAACTAATCATAATAACAGCGAAGAATATTCGTTATTATTTGGATCGCTTTCTATTTTTCTTATTTTTTTTCTTTAACTATTTTCCTTTTTCTATTCTATGTATTTCAATTTAATAGACTCTCAATAAGGCAGACGTTGCGAATAGATTAGTTTAAAAAAACATTTTTTTTAATGAAATATAATTTACCAAGCCAATGGTACATTTTTGGAAACTAACTGTTGTAAGTTTTGATTCTTATCATAGCTTCATCTTCAGACATTTTTACTATCATCTATCAATTGCATTATAACAACTTGAATATTTTTTGGAAGAATTAGTTATGTATTTAAAGATAACAATTTGTTTAGCTGAAAAGAATGTGGTTTAATGATGCACAGTTTGCTTATTTATTCATTATTTTAATTTTATTTATTAATTTGTTATCACCATTCAAATTAGCAAAAATAAAATTTCAATTTTTTGTTCTTTAATATTCGTTTTCTAATTATTTTTTTTTTTTACTTAACGGTATGGTATATAACGAACATTTATAAAATGTTGTAAGGTATTAGAGAATCAGGAATTATCAATGTGCACAGATTTTAATAAGAATAGTTTTTGATAATAAAAAGAATGATTTTAGTGGTATCATTGTGGCTCAGGTGTCGTCCTCGTCCTCTGACAGCAGTTCAAAATTACGAGGCCTGTCTCAAAATAGCCCTAGTGTAGCTTTCCAACTGGATGTTAATATAACTAAGCTGAACAAAACTTAGTTTTATTCTTTGATTTCCTCCTTGCCACTTCCCCCTATATTTATAACATCCTAGAAGTTCAAAATATATCGGGTTATTTTAGTTTTATTATATAACAGCCATTTTTGGTCACGCTGTTTATGTTACTGAGTGTGTTTAAAATACTGCTCCCCCAACGCTTTTCTGGAAAGCGTTGCTGAAGTGGAAAATCCTCCGAAAAACACGAAAAATCCATTAACTTTCCCGAAAGAAAAATGAGTTTTAAGCACTTTAGCGAGAGATGAGATCGATTTCCTTAAAAATGTAAAACTACCGTATATACTCTTTTTTTCAGTGCGAGAGCACTTAACGTGATTTAAAAGAAACGGAAGTACTCACCCATTCATCTTGAATGGCGAGATGAAATTTAAATTTATGTAAATAATAGCTGATGTTTTCACTTTCCTTTTTTTGCTTATTGAATTGCAAAAATTTTATCATCTTATTCCAAGCTTTACTATTCAGCTGCAATACCAATGTCAGTTTTCATCTTTTTTGTTCTGAAATTTCTGGCAATACCGAAACAAAATTTTGTTTTGAAATAGAAAGAAAGCTCGCATAAACAAAAATATCTGGAAAATTAAATTGCATTCGGCATTTTTTTTCCCTCTGTGTAGAAGCTTATTTATCTATTTTTGAGAAAATATTTAGATATCATTTTTCAATCTTATCTACGTATGATTTGGTTATTTAAATAAAAAATAACAATATCAATTTAAATAAAAAATAACAATAAAAATAAAAATAACTCAATGAATCCCCATAGTTTGCAGGTGTCCTGCCATCGGGGGAGAACGTCTTTCCCCTGGTCTGGACGTTTTGAGTTCGAGTCCCGATTCGGGTATCTTTGTTCTCTGTCTGTTCTGTCTGCGATTTCTGTGTGTATAGTGTTGCATACTTGCTGTGTAAGCCCCGTGTGATACTTATTGGTGCTTAGGGTTTTTCTAAATGTTCTTTAAAAAAATCCTCATATTTTAACATTTTATTCCAAACAATCAGTTGTATTGTAGCATTCATTTTAGAGTTTATTCATCATTACTGATATTTTTGAATCGACACTCAGTTTTATCAAGGTGAAATCAGGTGTTACTGTTAGCTTGAGAAAAGATATTAACAGTTAGTTTCAAAAAAAAAAATTGTGTGTGTGTGCGTGTGCGTGTGCGAATTTTTTTTTTTTTTTGAGGAATGGTGTCTATAAAAACATTAATTGTAAATATATAAGTAAAAAAAAAATACTGCAAAAAGCGCAACTCGAATCAAGGATCCTCAACACTTGTGTCATTCTAAACGTTCTTACCACTTAACTCACTGCACAGCTCACAATTCGAAGCTGAATTGATATACTTTTTCTTATAGTTATTTATAACTTTTTTCTTTTGATGTGTAAATTTGATTGTTTTTTTAAAGGACACCTACAGAGATAAATTAGAAAGCAAAATTTTGCCTAAATTTGATTCAAATCGTTAGAGCCGTTTTAGAAATATACAAAATAAATCAAGGTGTAGAAAAAATAAAATGCGTACAAAAATTGCTCGTTTAAATTTATAAGACAAAAAAATGTCATATGCACCATCAAAATGCATGCGATTTTATTTTGATTAAATATCTAGAAGTTAATGTTACTTGCTCTATGAACTTAAATAGTGTTAAATAAAATTGGTTTTTTTATTTTGTCTGTTTAACGGAAAGTTAAAAATATATTCTTGTTATATTCTTGTTATTTTTAAATCATTTTTAGTAATTTAAAAGTAGCTCCACGTGTATCTTATTGTTCATTTCGTTAATGTGTATCTTATTGTTCATTT
>JAOUZG010030345.1:0-47782 GCA_026289955.1 Argiope argentata | reverse complement strand
TTATTGTTCATTTCGTTAATGTGTATCTTATTGTTCATTTCGTTAATCATTTATTATTTTATCATTTGTAGTCCTTGAATATTTTATTTATGTTATCAATATTTTGCTTACATCACTGTGAGAATTTGCACAAAATTGTAACTAGAATATCATCTACCTGTATCTTGAGAATTTCTTTATTATTTTAGCATTTAGAAGAATAAAGCTCATGATTTTCAGAAAAAATTTATTCTTATTATATATACATACATAAATTATGTGGCAGAAAATTCTATTCGCCCTCTATTCCGAGAGTAATAAAGGGTGTCCCAAAATTAAAGCAAGATTGGAATTTGCCACTATTCGTGCTGTCAAGTTTTGGCAACCCCTTTAATGATATCATTTAACAGTTGAAATTTTAAGATTAGTAAAAATGGAGTAAAACAACTTGTTTTCATTTTTGAAAAATATTTTTAAAATAATGAGTCTGGTGAATGAATAAATAATAATGAGAAAATAATGAGTCTGGTTATTGAATTTGGAAATTTGGCCCCCTAGATCATGTTATTTAATATTATTGGAATCATTTAAAGTCAAAGTTCTATGCCAACAAGCCCACAAGCCTGCTTGCAATGAAAGGGGAAATTCAAAACTGCACTAAGGAAAATCAGATACATTTATGTAAAAGTTTCAGAAAGAATTTCGGTAAAAAAGGGCGTGTGTGTCAGCAAATTCATTGAGGCCGTTTGCACTATGAGTTATTCTATACACAACCCTATACTGTGCACTTTATTATTCAATAAAAATATAAGATTTAAAGAAAGAACCCTCCCCCCTCCCTATGTAATTCAAATCTTGCGTTAAAATTGTTCTATCATGTAAGGTACTATATTTACTAACCTTAAACTATTAGCTATCGAAATAATTTTTAAATAGGTTTGCCTACGCTTAATTGCATTAATGAAATCTTTCGTTAACGAAATCGTAATGAAATCTTTCGTTAATTTATTTTGGGACACACTTTAGAAACTATTAATATTTTCCTTCAATAAAATTCTTTTCAAAATATAAACCACATTCTTTTTTACGTTTTAATAATTCACATCCCAACAATTTCTGATGTTTAATATCTGAATCCACTTTTCTCAAGATATATAAAAATGAAAAAAATCAACAAAATTGATGATTCCTAATGTAGGCTAACTTGAAATTGTTTTGAAAAATTATCACGTATTAAAAAGTCGTATAATTTTTGCTACCAGTATGTGGTAGTTCTTGAAATGGTCTCCGATTCCGTCTTATCAATATTATACAGCAATGAAAGAATCGTAAAAAAGACAGTATATGTTTTTCATTCAGGAGTTTTATCAATCTTCGTTTCAGCAGGTTCCACAGTCAGACCTCTGAATAGATCGTAAAATGTACCAACAGAACGTTGTAAGATATGAATTCGTAAATTATGAGTTTATAAATGTTTGCTTTCTTGAATAATTCCCAAATTATTATTGGATGAAAAAAATTATTAATATTGTTTTACGAATTCGAGGAGGTCTAAAACGAGAAAATTCGTCACAATTTAGAATTCAACTTTTTTGACGATTATCAGCTTTTATACTTCATATATGAAAAATTAAAAAGTGCTGTTTTAAGACAAATAAAGCAATTTGAGGATTCCAAGATCATTTTCTTCAGTACTTTTGATAGCTGTATATATATTACTATGATGCTCAGATTAATAATCATTTTGATTATTGTTTGAGATGAATGTCATAATTTAATCTTTTAAAACATCGTTTCCCACCAAACTAATTTAAGTTAAAATATATTGAGAATTATTTAAAATTAGAAAATTATTGAGCTAAAGAAATTTCATAATTAATATCATTAATGTATAATTTGCTAACAAACAAAGCTTGGATATGGTTTAAGGTCATTTTTTGAGTGGTTCAATACTATTTCAAAAGGATAAGTATTATACATTTATGAGTAATTCAGTTATTGAATCCGCATATTTTGATTAAAGCATTTATTAATAATTTCTTCATTATTTTAGAATAATTTCTGAATTTACCAAACGATAGTCGCTGCATTTAGAAGTAGAATAATATCACAATGAGCATTTAAAATAAAATGTACGTTGCGACAATTTATTTCTTAACGCTTTTGAAGAAGAATCTTCAATCATAATTTACATGAATAGTAGGTGGAAAGGTATTTAATCATCTGAAATTGTTTTTAGCGCCTGGATTATTGTTTATATTTACTCTGTTTTTATTTGAAAGGCATAGTTGGAATTATTTGTTGTTATTAATTAGTTTTAAAGAATTTTTTTGTTTTAAACATTCTACTACTATTGCAATTAAAATAAATTTTATATTTTAGAATAAAAGCGTAGTTACTGCAATTTTCGGATGAAATTTAGTTGCGTAAACATTCTTGTCGCTTCTGCTTGTACATAATGCGCGCTTACTTGGATGGAATAAAACGAACTTAAAAATTCAAAGCGTCATTTATGTTTTCAAAACTGCCTTCTGTTTTCAACAAATAATAAATGTTACATCTCTCTCTCTCTCTCTCTCTCTCTGTGTGTGTGTGTGTAATGATATCTCTAAATCTAAATTAAATCCCAATTAATTTCCTGACTTTTATCTTTATTTAGTCCATATTAGCTTTCATATTAGTCCATATTGCTGTTTTATTTAATGATTCAATGCCATCTTTTTTTAAAATGAATTCAATAAATAAAAATGCTGATATCAACTAGTTTCCACACTCCGAGCGAAGGGATAAAAAACTCTCAACCTAATAAATTCTTTTAAAATATACCTATAATTCTCTTACTTGAATGGACAAAGATAAAGAGATCCCTATCAGAATCTCATGGTGTATAGTCCTCGAAAAAATATTTCTGTAGCTCTTTTCTTTTTTTCTTTTCTTTTCTTTCTTCCTTTCTTTTATTTTTTTGTTGCTTTTGTGTAGTGATTAGATTGACGTATCTCGTTGCTTATTGCGTGTAATAAATGATGTGTTAAAAGTGAAGTTTTAAAATTTACATGTCTTCAGAGTCTTCGGTCACGACTTTCTCTACAGGGCCTAACTAAGGCAGGAGCATACGGGGACAGTTGCCCTGGGCCCCCACATAATTGGGGGCCCCCAAATCGAATATAAATATTATTTTACATTTTCTTTTTAAATGAATCTTCTTCATTACTAAAATAGTAAAACAGAAGGGGACACAAATAAGTGTTTGCGCCGGGCCCCAACTAGGCTAAGTTGGCCCCTGTTTTTCTATCTCTCTTTCTCTGTATATATATACTATATATAATTGCTGAAAATTTGGATCTCGGTTTCAATTTTTACCGAAAAAACTCGGATTCTCTGCTATTATGAATTTTTGATCGGTATTGGCATTTTACGAACTTTGAATTGAAATGTTTTACGAATTTGTTTATTGATTGATAAGTAAAAAAATTATTTTCTTTTTCAGTGAATTTAAAGTGTACGTGCTTCTTTCATTCAAAGATTTTTTTTCTGGTTTTAACGAACCTTTAAATCAAGGCATTTATAGAGTTTGATTTAAAATCCTCAGAATATCATTAATAAATCATGACCAACATTTCCTCTCTTTTTTTTATTTTTCAAACAAGATAGAAGTTAATAATTTGGAAACTTGTTTTATAGAATTTCTTGACGACTACAGTATTTTCTCATTACATAATACTTGTTACACAAGAAAGGAATAAGTAAACTTTTTTTCCATTTACAACAAATAAAAATAAACGAATATAATACTGTGGTAATATATAAAAGTAGTCTTTTAGATTCTGATCGAATAATTTATGCATTCATACAAGTACTATTTCACCTTTCACATGAATTATTTTATGGGTCCATAAAAATAAGTATATGCCAGTCGTTTCAATAAATTTTATCTTTCAAATGATTACAATATATCATTATTGAACAGAAAACTTATCTATATAAATCTTTTTAAGACAATAAAAAGTCTTTGCTCTAGAAGTAACTAAAAAAAGGTTGGTTCACGTTTATATGTTAGTGTCATGATTTGGAAGTTAACTATAAAAAGGAACTAAAGTCTATTTCCAATTGCACCTCCGGGAATAGGTTTTGGGATGGTTGCCAGATAAAGGACACAAATAAAATTTTCTCTGAGGAGCCCTTAACTCAAGATTTATTGTGGTTTTGTCCTTTATTTTTAAAATCAGAAATATGACACATGCTTTCTATGGATAATTTTCATACTTTTTCAGTATTTCTGGGGTTAACGTATTTTAACTTTTCGGATTCTCTTCAAATAATAACAAGTCCTATCTGTGAACGTAATGGATATGTTTTTTTTTTCGTTCATTAAAATTTTTATACGTTTTCTTCTCTAAATAAATTCTTTTTGGTCTGAAAGCTATATTTTGAAGTAAAAGAAGATGGTGAAATGGACTTCTTTAGAAAAACTAGCCGAATTTGTCTCCCCAAAAATTTCTCGCATAACTATTCAAATAAAAATGAATGACCAAATATATTGCTAAGCTCATATTTGAGAACGGCTAAATTAATCCAGCTAATTTCTTATTTTATATATATTTTTGTTAAGGCACGTGGAAGGTTCTTGTAGAGATTAAAAACGGAAAAACTGCGAGGGAAATAGTAAAAATGACTTTTTTTTTTACTTTCTCGCCAACAACTTTCATTTTCCCACCGCCGAAAGAGTAAGACTAGTTCCCCCCCCACACGATTATGAAGTTAGACTTAACATGTTTTCGACCGATTATTTCAAACGATTCTGAATATTGTCAATGTTTGTTGCATTTAAAATTAAACATCGTTAATTAATCGATTTTTCGATTTCATTTTGAAGTAATTTCGAATTAAAATAATACAGAATAAAGAAAATTAAAAATTTCTAATCTGCATCGCGTTATCCCAAATGACGTAGAAAATTCAGAAATTTGAATTGTTTCAATTGGCGTTGAAAAGTCACTCATGCGCAGTGTGTTCTGATTTGTTTTCAACGGATATAGACGATTTTATTTTGGCTAGACATAATTTTTTTAAATAAATTATCTATATGAATTAGAATTATTTAATAAGAGTTAGCTAAAATAAAGTTTTTCTTTGTTGACCTAAGTAGGAATTGACTCAATTATTTTTTTTATGTTAATTGTTTGTTTGTTTGCATGCACTGCCCATACATAAATTGAAGTATTTATTACGACACTAATTGCTGTTTATGTGCAACGGTGTTGAGGTAAGAGGTTTAATGTACATATAACTGATAATTTTTATTAATTAGCCAGGGGGGTAGATGGGCATGGTGTTGGAATTTAGACCGTGTGGTGTTCTTATTTTTTAACGAAATAACGAGAGTGGTAAATGAGAATGTAATTTATTTACATCACGGAATACTGAAAAAAATTAAGGAAAAAAATAAGAAAGGTTATTTTTTATTTTATATTTGCTTAGAAGGAAATGAGAGATTCATAAGCCATTATGTTGATGCTAGTAGTATCAAAAAGGAAATATTGAAAGGGGAAAAAATAGAACTTAGCTATCCACTTGCTATAGTTAATAATTAATTTGAAACTATGAATAATATTTGAAAAAATCATTAAATATAATGGGTGCATGGAAACTTTTAATGCAGAATGAATCTCCGGAGGAGCGAAATGATCGCCTGTATTTTGTCATAACATATAACAACGCCTGCATTTTGACATAACATATTTTCACCTTTTTAACAGTCTAAATACTAATGCATGTGTGCTTTAAAAAATAGTTTTATTGTCATTTTTGATAATTTCTAAATAAAGTTTTTGTTTGTTTGATGTTGCGTAACATGCTGTGTCATGTCGGGTGGAGGCTAGACTTAAATTAAAAGCTAAATTTTCTTCTTGGATGCTATACCATTGGCAACGCCTTGAAAGTATTACTATATATAGTGATAATTACTTCCATTAATCCTTCGTGTTATTTTGATAATAATAGCCTAAGAACATTATGAAAGAGTACCCGTATATGAGTATTTAGGAGTATATTTAGGAGCGTTTAAAATGATAATAAATCAATAAATAATTTCTGAGGATTATTATAGAGGTGTATCTGTAAGTTAATAATATTTTTGAGGAATGCTTGAAGCTCTTAAAAATTATAATGCATCAATGTCTCTAAGAAGAACTGTAGAAGAATATCCATCAGTGAGGCAGTGTTTTAAAAAATAACCATGAAGAAAGTTGGCTTTATTTATACGTGATTCCTTGATGAACATTTCGGGAAAAATATTCATAAATAAATAATATCTTGAAGGAGTATCTGACGATGAGCTACAAATAACAACAAATCAGCGTTTTTTAGATTTTTATTTATTTAATTTATATTGAAAATTCTGAAGAAATATTCACAATAGGCTAATAATAGCATTTTGTAAGAGTGCCAATCGCAAAGAAAAGTAAATTATATACATTTTTTCCAGATAACTTGTAGCATATTTTAGAACGTAATCTATAGTTGAAAAAAGAAGCTAAACCTATGCTTTCAGATGAAATTCTATCTATAGTTTTCTAGTGTAAAATCTCTTGCCAAAAAATAAGTAAATTTGGATATCATTATTCAGAACTGAGAGCATTCTAAAAAAGCACCCATAATTCTAAAAAAAACAGTGACTTTTAACTATAACTTTTAGATGGCAACAATAGGCAGTGAAGGTGATTGCAAAAATATCATCTCGCAACCCTTTGCCACCCCTTCCTCCTTTCAAAAACTAATAAAGGAAGTTTAAGAAAAAAATGGTCTGAGACAGAACCTCTTCTGTCTCCAGAAGAAAAAAAATACCTGTCTTTTAACTCATTTGAGTCGGAAAGTTATGATTATCGTCCTTTTTAATAGCGGATCCGAGCCGCACGCTATGCGCCTTTCATGAATATGGAAATGTGCGAGATCAAGAGTCAAGGCAAGTGGGTGAAGGCGCCTCGACCGGGCCTCGCGAACCGCTCACGGGGCTCGTAAAAGTTGTCTCACGGAACAGATGCTGCTGATGAACAGATTAGGACAGGCAGCGAGCGATTTATGGTGAGCGGGGACATCTGTTATGAGATGTATCCTACCCAAGAGATGATTAGACGAAAAGCACTCTTTTGAGACCCAATTCGTCTGTAGCAAGAGTTAAATTATGGTAGGGTCATTAATTTACGGAGGGTGCTTTATTGGTTCGTTTACTGTTAGAAGATGGCTGTGGTGATGCTAATTGTGAGTTTCGGAATGCTTTTTCGGAATGGCATGTGGATCGGTTTGATGAAAAATTGAGGTAGGCTGCTGTCAAAAGAAAGAAACAATTTTTCTGACATGTCGCCGTATTTTTATTAATTGTAAATGTCATTTAATTAGGATTAGGCTGGTATATATGTCCGTATTTTACTCGGGCTTTCTTGAGGACAAAGTTTCTTGAACTTTGTCCTCCCTTGTTTCTCGAACACTTGTGTTTCACTTCTCGATTTTAGGGAAACTTGCTATTTTGTCAGTTTGTGGGTTGGTTGGTTGATTGCGATTTTTCTGGCCATATTTAGCCACACTGCGCCAAGCAAATGGTAAGAAATCGAGACCGACAATTAAAATTAAGCAAACTACATATTAAATTATGACAGCAGACTGTATGAATAAACAAATGTAAAATTAAAGAGCACAAATGTTAAAAATTTTAAATGAAACATCGATACAATAAAAACATAACAGTTAATCCATTTAAAAGATCAAACAAAGATATGCATCAAAAGGCACTAAATACATATATAAAAGCCAATTGTTTTTTTAAAAATTTAAAAATGTTTAGATGGTATGCTGCACCCACCAGGTCTTGCAAGTTAAGAGAAGACGAGTGGAAAAAATTACGACGAGGAACATTAAAATCAGGACATACACATAAGATATGTTTAACACTAAAAGCAATGTTACAAATGGTACACATTGGTACCCTTTCACGGAAAATGAGATGACAATGAGTGTAGCGAGTGTGGCCTATACGGAGGCGAGTCAATTTGACATCGACCTCTCGCACATGTCAGCTTGTGGGAACCTTTCTTTTGTTGCCAAATGTATAAAATCGAAATAGAACAAATATGTTATTTTCCAGCGAAAATCAGAACTTCTATATTTATCAGATGATAATGGCAACATTTTCTAATTTCAGTCTTCAATATCTGCACATGCACACAAACGTATATAGATATTAGTTGCCTTTGACAGCCTGCTAATTCACTAAGAGGATTTGCTTTCATTTCATTTAAACCTTTTAAATATAACTTCATGTCTCCGATTCTCTCAAATTATTAAATATTATGTTATTTCATTTGCTTTACATATGTTCGATTCATTGTGTACATTGACCTTCCCAATGGTGGCTAGTCCCATTACATCATAGAGCTATTAAAAAATTTTATGCGTGGTTTATCCACTTTTACATTTTTAATAGTTCTATGATATTTACATCTAAAATGGTATCTAAATTGAATGATATTCACGTTGCTCTTTTATTTACCATATAAATTGCAAAGCAAATCCTCCATCTAGTTTGGATTAAAAACACCTGACAAAATCTAAGTCTTTTTTTTGAGAAAATTCTGAAACAAGCTCAACGTTGTTTCAGAATTCGTTTCGTCTTTTGAAAAGGACATCTCAGAGACTTACATAATATAAAATTCGAAGAAATTTTGCTGTAATGGCCCGATGCAGAATTCATCTCATCAAATTCATTCCGTTTTGAAGTTATCTTATTACGATGCGTACGAATAGAAAAATAGATAGACAATTAACCTTTTATAAAGTACAAAATTGGACAGAAAATATCACTTCTGATGTGAAAATTTATTTCAACTAGCATGTGACGTTTTTAAATTATTGTTTAAAACATGTCGATGCCCTGGCACAGGGCTAGCATGTCTTCCTCGTGGCTTCCTGGGTTTGTGTGTGGTTAATCTTCATCTGTACTATCTGTGAGATATATGTGTGCCCCCTTGCAAAAGGGGTCTGTGCAAGCGACTGTGATCCGTGCGTAGCTAAGATATGCACTTTACTCTGGTTAGCGATACTTAAAACAAGACACTTACCCTCGGCATAAAAACATTGACTTATTCAGCGAGCTTTTCTATGGCAAATGCCATTCGAAACAAGAACAAACATATTTTGAACATACTTTTACACTGCACAAGCATACTTTCGAAAGTATGTTTTTCGAACCCGAAACGGTTTGAAATCAGAAGATGCTTGAAACAACCGCGGTCGAAATTTTAAACAGTTGGAATTTTCTTTATTTGTATGCTTCATATTTGTGAGAATGAAAAAAAAAAAACAATCTTTTGAATAATCTGTTATTGTTGTTGTTGTTGTTACTGATCCCCTTGGTCTTGACCCCTAAACCAAATCCAAAAGATCGTGTTGCACCAAAAGATTAAAAACACTCTCGCTCTCATCCGACAGTTGCCTCACAGAGGCACCGATACAAGAAATAATATGAGAGGGAGAGGCAATAGCCAAGCAAGGCAAGTAGAAAAGGTCCTGTTAGGACCATCGAAGACCAGACTTCTAACGAATAATCTTTGAACAATCTTCTCATGATATTCTAAATAAATAATAATAAAAAGAAATCCCATGGTAAATGGTAATTAGCATCTTCTTGACATGTCTTTTATAAGTCTTCATGACCTAAAATAGATCAGAAGGCGTAATTATCTCAACAAGTAACATAGATAACTTCTTAATAATTACATTCTTTTTTTTAATTTGCAATATTTTTATATTAAATCTTAAGAAACGCATTATTCAGACATAGTGTGAAATAAAAAGAAATCGCGCTGATGATTGTGTTATCAGCATCTTGAAATGAGTTTTATAGAAGCCTTCGTGACATGAAAAGCCTCAGAAGTGGTGCATGGTTATCTTTAACAAGTTGAAAACACCCTCCCCCGTAGAAAAAGAATGTAATCATTTCCTCCAAAAAGATCACGTTACATAAGTAAGGAGGAAATTTCGGATTAGTTACAGTTTAAGAGGCGGTCCGTTTTTCTGGAAATAGCCCGCTCACTGGAAAAGGGAGGGCATTTCAGAACTAACGATCTTCCAAATGTCAGGGTTTATGAGCCGGCTGTTGCCAGATTTAAAGCCTCGTAAAGTACTCTGCACTGATGGTCGCTTATTTGGAGGCGAGGGTTATGGCCTTTTGGGCCTTGGGGCCTTCACCGCCCCGCCCCCTGTATTGAAGTAAATCAAACTCCATCGACTCTAACAAGCGTTCAGGCTTCCTGCCGCTGTGGTTAAATAGAAGTACTTGCACGGAAGATTCTAAAAAAGAAAAAGAATAAAAAAAGAACATTAGAGCAGGGAGGGAAAGAACAAGATGCTCATACAAGACATGAATCCAAGCGGTTTAGATGAAGAGGGGGTCAACAAAGAATGTTACTGCAAAAGGGAAAATATAGTTGGGGTGCAGAGGTCAATCTTTTGGAAGCTGGAGTCTGGGGTAGACCAAGCCAGGGAGGGGGTCTAGTGTTATTTACCCTGGAGAATTCTTGCGGCAGGCTTAAAAAAGCCGCGAGGAAAAATATGTTCTACGCAGCTGGAATGTTTCTACAAAATGTGGTTTTGAGGATGATATTAAATTTCACTAGAATACGAAAATTGGAATGAACCTAAATTCTTGACAAAATCTCTACTGATTTATTTAAAACACTGTCAATAATTTACTGGAACAAAAACAATAGATTTAAGATCATAGAATACAAGCAATGCTTATTCCATTTGTATCATATCTCTGATCACGGTATAAATGTTGTTCAGCTGAGAAGTTCAAATGACAGCCGGTTGGTATCATCATGTATTAATGCACAGTGCTATTTTTTTGTGGGTTTGGTTTTTCTTTTTATTATTGATTCGACATTAAAATTAATTGAAATCATTAAACAACAGTAATATTACTTGTTTGGATGTTACAAAAAAGGAAATATTTACTGTTCATGATTAAACAAAAGGTTAATTAGACATGTCTGTAATAGTTAAAACGGAAGTACCGTAAATGATATTCTGAATAAAAGTAATAATAAAAATATGCTGATAATTAATACAATAATCTGTAAACTCTAAAATCCTTCTTTGCTGCTCTTTAAATATTCGTGAAAAGTTTTATGATCGTACAATAATATCTCGAGAAAGAAATTTGAAAACATGGCTACAAGTTTATCATTCTGTATCTGGTAATAATTGATAATCTTTGCTGATCATTCCCCCTGCAGATGGCTATATTTAAGAACGATGTATTATGCAACCTTGTTTAATTTACTCTGCTATATATATATATATATATATATATATATATATTCTAAAATTCACTTGGCACTCAATTATAAAATTTTTAAATTTAAAAAAAAATCGAAATTAGTTTTAGTGTTTCCCTGAAATATTAATACAGTGTTGGCTCAATATTTTTGAAAAATGAGCAGTTATTTAAAAGAGTAAGTGATCGCACAAAAAATATGTATCTTAATTTGAAGCATAAATCAAAAATTTTGAAATTCTCAAAAAATCTTTTATTGTTGTTACTTATGGCGCTTGCCTATGGACACCCCGCCCCGTTGATACAACAGCAGATTTAAGCCGAAAGGAGCATCTCTCGTTTTTGAAATAGCGCCATCTAGGGCCAAAAGTACGACTTAGCTACGCACTCTCAACATTTGCTTGCACAACCCCTTTTTACAGGCGGGCACAGTCACACATAGCACACAGAGGAACAACCATGCCCAAACCTGGACTCGAACGCTGGACTTCCAGAACAGGAGGAAGACGCGCTACCTCCGTGCCAGACAGCCGGCCCCGAAAGTCTTCCCTTTAAAAAATAGTTTAACTGACGATGAATGAATTAACTTATGTTGTGGTTTCAAATGACACTTGCCATGGATAAGCCCGCTGATGCATCAGCGGATTTAAGGCAGAATAATGGCCAGATTCATGGCAGTCTCTTATTCGAAGTAGCGCCAACTAGGATCAAGAGTACAACTTTAGCTACACACTCATCACAATCGCTTGCGCAGCCCTTTGCTACAGATGGGCACATTCACACATCTCACAGATAGCACACAGAACAATCATGCCCTAACCCGGACTCGAACCCAGGAAGCCAGGATCACGTGGTAGATGCGCTACCTCTGTGGCAGGAAGCCGGCGAATTAACTTATTTATTCATTCATTTAAATAATCTTTATAAAGAAATACATATATAGATTTGATTATGAAATCGCTTTTTTATTTTAAATGAACATTACAACACTAAAAAGTCTTATGCTCATTGTAAAGCCTTAAAGAAAAAAAAAAAAAAATGCTATAAAGACTTAAACGTAAAATAAATTAAAAAAAAATTTTTTTTTCTTTTAAAAATGGTTGTCGAATATAAACATTTTTACATGTTTTTAAAATTTTAAAAAATGCGTCGTTTAATGATTTTTATAAATTTTGTGTATTGTTTGCATTTAAGATTGAGTCAAGAATAATATAAACCCTGAATCATTTCATTATAAATTGGCACGAGCCTTTTTCCTGCAGAAATAAGGTATCTCAAAAATTTTATCGGTTTCTGTAACAACAAATCTGTCTTAAACTCTTGTAGATAGAATATTTTCCAGCCACCAAATTCAATTTTTTTTTTTTTAACTTTCGAGACTGGAGATCCAATTAGTGCCATGTAAACAAGCATTTATCATTCTTGCAGTCAATATTTCATTATGCTAGAAAGCAGTCTATTGGAGTCTTTTTCAAACGTTCGAAAAATTTTATTCTCATAGAAATATCTTTTTTTTAAAAAATTATTATTATTATTTGAGAACATGATGTTGTTTTGGAGATTTTAGTGTCTCTGAAATTTGAAGGCAAAAAAATATTCGTTTTTTTTTTTTCATTGTTAGATATCGATTCATCTGACCCATGACATTTGAGGTTTGTTTTGCCAGTATTGATTGAGATATTGAATTAAATTTATAATCAATTGTTGTTGTTAAAATATTATCAAAAGTTAAAAGCAAACGATGTTTTCTTAGATAAACATATTTTTTTAGTAATTTTATTTTCGTTTTTTTAAAAAACAATAATAGCTTATGATGAATTGTAGACCTTTTGGAATCTGGCAATGCTTGTTCAAATTGGTTTAAACTACTTAATTACTTAAATTGATTAAAACAAATAATGACTTAAAAATAATAAAGATTAAAATTGAATTTGCTACGCATATTTCAATGCATCATGTCAGAACATTATTTCTTGAACGGCCAAGCACCACGTGCTCGTGCAAGTTAAATTATGTTTTTATTCATTTTAATCGTTTCATTCAATGAGTCACTTAAGTATTGCAAACGATAATAAAATCTTTGCCTTGCATTAATTGTTTAAAAAAGTATCCTATTTCCCATTTATTTCATTTCATATAATGGCGTGCTCAAAATGACATTTTTCTAGGTTTTATTTAATGTATTCATTAACTTATATCATATAATTTATATGTGTCATATAATTTACGGTGAATTCCTGTAATAAAAACCAAAAGAAGTAGCTATTTTAGTAATCAAAATTAGTTTTTATATTGTAAATTTTTCTTGAAATTTCACATTCTTTTATTTTGAATAAATCAATTATTTATCATTTTTAAGACTCGTTAAACAATTATTTTTATTGTATGATGGAGCCTTATTTAAATTAAATTCTATATTCGAAAATATATTGTTTGTCATCACCCATGATAGAATAAATGATTCTTAGATCTCTAAAAGTGAACCACTTTCTATAAATTATAGTGATTAAACATCTGTGTCTTAATGATTCTCCATCTTTGTTGTATACCATAAAACACAACATAATGCTACCGTTCTTCACGCAGACTGCCATAGAAATTCTTTTCCCACAGCTGAGGAATATTTGCACAAGTGTTTCGCAGATCTCGCCTGGGAAATGGCTTTCCTTGTGACAAACTACCCACTCCAACTGATACTGAAACCCACCATTCCTTCTCCCCATCCATAACACGGCAGCCGTATGAAAAATATGCGTTTGTTGTTATTGCAAGCCAAGACACATTCTTCTGTAGAGGTTTGGTTTCAAAATCCATGTCACTTTCTTTCCCTGTTTTCTCCAGCAGCCAGCATCCTTGATGGTTTGGGGAGAGTGGGATGTTGTTCGTCTGAGTCCCTGTGTTGTTAGGGGGGGGGGATAGTGACTATTCATATCATTTCCCCCGACAAATGGGAACAAGAAAAGCGTTCCTTGTCACTGTCCATCACCAGTGAAAGGGGGCGGCTGGGAATACCCGCCTGGTGGAGGGAAGTTCCAATTACACACTCATGGGGAGGGTACTTCCAGTACGGTGGGGCTGTTTTTGTACTGTTGTTTGTTGATGTGCAGAATGTACTATACTACGCATCAGGTTAGTAGAAAGCTGCATGTTGTTTTTCAGATAAACAATGTCTTGCATTAGCTTCGCTTTCGATTTTGTCATATGATATATCGATTTTGTCATATTTTGTGTCGGGACATGAAACAGCTGAAAAATATTCTGACATATTGTAGGCCTTATTTTGTATTTCGAATCATCGTCATGCCTCATAGTGATTTGAAGCAAAGATTTTTAAACTATACAATCGTTGAAATATGGCTCAAAATTTCAAATATATTCTTTTTTTTTTTCTTATTTTTTAAAATTTGTGGGCAAAAATTTTCAATAAATCAAATTCACATAAATTTAAAACCTTTTATATAAAAACCGTTTCTTTTTAAGTTCGTTTTCTTATAATTAATTGATGATCAGTTCTCACATTAAACAAACACATGAAGGAGATTCTTCTGATGTTGTGAATAGTCGCCAAGTGAAAAGTTTTAAGTCCAAAATATGGTAGTAATGACTGTTATCAGGCCCCGACTTAGCCCAGTAGGGGCCCGGGGCAAAAACTTCTTTGGGGCCCCCTTTTGCTTCACTACTTTAGTAATGAAGAACACTCATCAAAGAAAGAGACGTAAAAGTAAAATTTCAATTCGATTTGTGGGCCCTTATTTATGTGATGACCCGGGGCAACTGTCCCTTATGCCCCTGCCTTAGTCAGGCCCTGATTGTTATGTAAGATTACTGAAACTATTTATTCTTTTTAATATCGAAATAAGTAAATATAAACCATGTTTGCATAAATGCTCTTTTTTATAGTGCACTTACTTATTTTGTAATCAAAGAACAGCATCAGTTTTATATTTATAAATCAACGGCGGAAAGTCGCCGAATTATTGGCGAAAAGCCGCCAAATTATTAGCTTAATGTTTCATTACTTTCTTTTCTTAATTTCGCCTTTAAAAGGACAAAATGCCGTTATTAATTCTAAAACTCCAAATCCTATTTGAAGAAATATGACAACAAAGAAAATCCTAAAATAAAATTTAATTTTTTAAAAATTGAAGAAAAATTAATGTTGCTGCAAAATTTTGATGATGACTTTCATATTATATTACTCATATTTTAATTTATATCTAGGCGATAAAATAAAAACCAAAACTAAAATACTACACCTTAAACAAAAATATATCTTAAGTTGATTTGATTTCTTTACTGATATATTTATTTTTCAATCTTTTTTATCTATGCATTTATTTTGATTTGAATAAATACAACTCCTGTAGGGTTTTCTTATTTTTTTACTTTTTGATTTGATTTCAGATTATTATCCATAACGTGATACGGCATTATACGAAAATCTGTGGAAGAAAAAAATCCATAGAAGTAGCAATATAAGAAGTAGCTGTAAGACAAACAGATGGAAACAGATATATGACGTGATTTTGAAATCGGCGCTCATAAAATGAAACAATTGATCCAATCAAAATAAACTCAAATGAATCAGATTTATTATAATCAAATAAAACATTATCATATTAAGATTTTCGAACTAGAGATTCAAAATACATTTCTAATATTCATCATTAAAATAAAAAAAGTGAGAGAATTTGAAATAAAATTTAATATAAAACATGCTAAAAACTTCAATTCCTCAGATTAATTGTGTGTGTTTTGCATAGTTATCTTATTGCTATGCCCATATAAGAAAGGAATGCAGCCAAAAAACAAAATCTATGTCGATAGCATTTACTTTAAATAAAAACACTAATCAAAACAAAATTTAATCCTGTTTATTATAACGAAATAAAACATTATTGTATTAAGATATTCGAATTAGAGATTCAATGTACAGTGTTAATATTTATCATCAAAATAAAGAAAAGGAGAGAATTTGAAATACAATTTAAATAAAATTCCTCATAGAAATTGTGTGTGTTTTTTTTTGCATCGTTATCCTATCGTTATACCCATATAAGAAAACAAGATTTACGTAGACAGCATTTACTTTAAATAAAATCACTGATCAAAATAAACAAAAATTAATCGGGTTTATAATAATGAAATAAAACATTATTATATTAGGATATTCGAATCAGAGATTCAATGTATTTTGTTACTATTTATCATCAAAATAAAGAAAAGGAGAGAATTTGAAATAAAATTTAATATAAAGCATACTAAAAACTTCAATTCCTCAGAGTATTTTTTTGCATCGTTATCCTATTGTTATGCCCATATAAGAAAACAATGCAGCCAAAAAACAAAATCTACGTCGTCAGTATTTACTTTAAATAAAAGCACTAATCAAAATAAATAAAAATTAATCGGGTTTATAACAATGAAATAAAACATTATTATATTAAGATATTCAATGTATATTGTTAATATTTATCATCAAAATAAAAAAGGTGAGAATTTTAAATAAAATTTAATATAAAACATACGAAAAACTTCTATTCCTCAAGAGTTGTTTATTTTGCATCGTTATCCTATTGTTATGCCCATACAAGAAAACAATGCAGCCAAAAAACAAAATCTACGTCGACAGCATTTACTTTAAATAAAAACACTAATCAAAATAAACAAAATTTTATCCTGTTTATTATAACGAAATAAAGCATTATTGTAGTAAGATATTCGAATTAGAGATTCAATGTATATTGTTAATATTTATCATCAAAATAAAGAAAAGGAGAGAATTTGAAATAAAATTCAATAGTAAAAATACTAAAAGCTTCAGTTCCTCATAATATATATATATATATATATATTATTTTGCATCCTTATCATGCTGTTATGCTCATATAAGAAAACAACGCAGCCTAAACAACAGAGTCTGCATCAACAGCATTTACTTCTAATAACTGCACTGAGACGAATCCGGATCCTATTTAAAATTTCTTGTGGTTTTTCCTCTTCAATCTAGATAAAGCCGCAAGGCTCTCAAGAGGTTAAAACACTAGACCCTCATTTACAGAGATTAGTTTTTAAACATTCCCTCATTTTTCTCTACACTCGTAACAGAGAGTTGGAGGGGGGGAGCAGAAGCTATTTGCACCAAGGGGGGATGACAGCGTTCTCTCCTATCAGGAGGGGAGGGAGGAGCTTTTTGTGGAGGAGTGTTCTTCGTCACGTTCGAATGTTATCTGGAAGTAGATAGTTAAGCATCGTGAACACCTCATCGTGATCCGGGCCCCTTTTGTCACTTCTTGTTCATCACCCGGCAGATAACGATGAGCTTCCGATAGAGGACCAGCACCAGTTTCCGGATGAGGTAACGGATCTATTGCTTCCTCCTGCATGCTTTTTTGAACATGTGTTGTGTGTTCATCGTCTCTGAAATGTTCAATAGGGTGCTGATTCATACCTCCGGCGAGGAAAAATCGTTTGGTGAAAAGGTCGGTCTTTAGTGCTTACTGTGTTTTAGGGTGGATTGTACATGCACATTTTACTATGGGCGTAAAAATGTTTCAGTAAGCATCTGCTTGTGTCAAGTGGAGATGATTTACAATGACTCTCCGTTTTATTGCTGTTCTGAAATACCTTTTTAAATACAGCATTTCGTAATCGTTTTGGATTATGATTATTTTAGAATGAAAGATTTCATATTGCAATTTTAAAAATTTATTGCAACTGCGTGCAGTACTTTTCTGGTACATTTTATATCATCCGTGAACAAATATAATTAATGTGTTAATTATTACTGTTCCAAATAGTGAATTGTGCATGGACACTAGAATAAAAAATATCACGGGGCTTATTCTATATTTATTACAAATTCACCTTTTTGTGTTCAACTAAGGAATTTGCCTCTAACTTATCTGTGGAAAATAATACATTTGGAAAGTTGTACTTATAAAGGCCTTAAAGTGAGTTTTTCTTTTTTTCTTTTTGTCTTTCACTTTTACTTGCATATCGTTAAACTATAAATTTGTTCGTTTTTAATTATTTGTATGGTTTTTACGTAATAACAATGTTATCTTTTGTTTTCAAGTTACCTAGATACTGAACTTTTTTAACCACAAACAGATTTTTTTTTTAAAAAAAAATTAATTCGCTGTAAAAACTTTGAATTATTAACTGACCAGATTAAATAATCATTGAAATAACGAAGCTTTTTATCTTATTTTGAAAATTTCCTTCAAATTAAAAAAAGTTTTTAAATTTTTTTGCAAAGATGTGCGCATATCTTTAGTTTGCTTTAAAAAATAATTATTTGCCCTGATATAATAGAATTCTCTTCAACGTTATGCAAAGATACCTTCAAAATTGCTTATGTATTTATAATAATATTTATATTATATCTCATTCACTTATAATATCTTATACATTATATAGAAGAAAAATATATAAAAACGCACTTATTATAAAAATTACAAATATATCTTAGAAGAAACCTATTTGCAAACAATTAAATTATCTGATATTAATGTGATGGTTCTGATTTTGATGCTTCCAACTTATTTTAATTTATGAATATCGGGATCTGAAGTTATCATTTGTGTTATATTAGCCCAATTATTAAAGTAACTATACCGTTTATTTAATGAAGTATTATGTCAATTATTTATGAAATAATTGTACCCTCTCTTTTTAAAATGATTTTTGATTTTCTCTTTAAACTATTACTTAAGGATTATTTGTATATTCGAGAAGAAGAAAAAGAAAGGAATGCATTATTATACGTGAAATTTTTTTATGAAGTTTTCTTTATCAAAAGAAATGAATAGTGATTTCTATGGAATTCATTCTGCATGGATCCATGTTATGGAAAACTGTGAAAATGTAGATTAGAACTCTGCAAAAATATCAATGTATTAGATATCTGACTTTTTTCCCTTGAAGAAAAGGATACTACTTTAAAAGTATCGCTAATTATTTCATTGCATATATTTTCTGTCTGTCCGACTTGACTCTTTTCTATTCTGTAACATGGCCAACAACTGACTCATAAAAAAATCATGAGAATGTAAATTAGATCTCAGAAAAAAGTACCAGAGTTCTAAATTTTTTCATAATAGGATACTGCTTTAAAAATAACGTTAATTATTTCCGAGTTTCGTCATGAAAAAAAAAATTATGTATTTATTTTTTGTCATCCTCTTCTTTGTTTGTTCCAGCGAAATTCAACTCTCATAAAAAAATAGCTCTCATGTCAGTGATTAATAGTCGTTGTGTGAAATTTTCTTCCAATGAAAATTTATGAAAACAACGGATCTATTCAGAAGGGAAGCTCCCTGAAGATTAATGCCTCCGCTTCAAACGCTCAATTAAGCCATGCCACCATCGCTCTTAGCGACTCTCGATTCCCTGAAGGATGATTCGGCGAGGATAAATAATGATTCTCTGTGATTCATTGTCCTCCAACAATAACTTTGTAGAAGATAAGTAATAATAGTGAGGATCATCAAATTAATTTTTTAGAATTATTGCCGTAAAATGATTTATCTGAACCTGTGAATTAATTACTTTTTCAAATTCGGATATATGAGCCGAATATGATAAATCTGATATACAATCGAATATGAATATGATATATGATGTTTCAAATGAAGGATATATGAGCATTATAACTGATATACCGGAAAATAATTAGGTGTGGAAAATATTTGCTTATTGTACTCTAACAATGACTTCGTAGAATATAGGTTATAAATAATCGAATTAATTTGTTATAATTATTGCCGTAAAATTATTTAACTGAACTACAAATTGATTACTTTTTCAAATTCCATACTTTCTGTAAATAGATATTTCTTACAAAATTAAATGCAGATTTGATATGAAGGATATTATAACTGATATACCAAAAGATAATTAAGAGTGGAAAATATTTGTTTATTGTCCTCTAACAATGACTTTGTAGAAAATAGGTAATAATACTGAGGATCATCAAATTAGTTTGTTAGAATTATTGCCGTAAAATGATTTAGTATCTGAACCTGTGAACTGATAACTTTTTCAAATTCCACACTTTCTGTAAAAAAATATCTCTTACCGAATTAAATGCAGATTTGATATGAAGGATATATAAGCATTATAACTGATATACCAAAATATAGTTAAGTGTGGAAAATATTTTTTATTGTCCTCTAACAATGACTTTGTTGAAGCTAGGCAATAAATAATCGAATTAATTTGTTAGAATTATTGCCGTAAAATTATGAAACTGAACTTATGAATTGATTAATATATATATATATATTTCACAGAAAGTATCAAATTCCATACTTTCTGTGAAAAAGTATATCTTACTGAATTAAATGCAGATTTTATATGAAGGATATATGAGCATTATAACTGATATACCAAAAGATAATTAAGTGAGGAAAATATTTGTTTATTGTCCTCTAAGAATGACTTCGTCGAAGATAGATAATAATATTAAGGACCATCAAATAATTTTGTTAAAATTATTGCCGTAAAATGATTTATCTGAACCTGTGTATTGATTACTTTTTCAAATTCCATACTTTCTGTAAAAAAATATCGCTTGCCGAAGTAAATGCAAAATTGATATGAAGGATATGTGAGCATTAAAACTGATATTCCAAAAAATAATTAAGTGTGGAAAATATTTGTTTACTGTCCTTTAACAATGACTGTAGAAGATAAGTAATATTAAGGATTATCAAATTAATTTGTTAGAATTATTGCTGTAAAAGGATTTAGCTAAACCTGTGAATTGATTACCCTTTCAAATTCCATACTTTCAGTAAAAAATATTTCTTACAGAATTAAATGCAGATTTGATATGAAAAATTTATGTGCATTAAAACTGATATGCAAAATAAATAAATAAATACTAATAATTAAGTGAGAAAAATATTTATTTATTGTCTTCTAACAATGTTTTGGAAGAAGATAGGTAATAATATTAAGAATCATCAAATTAATTTGTTAGAATTATTGGCATAAAATTATTTAATTTAACTTGTGAATTGATTACTTTTTCTAATTCCATACTTTTCCATAAAAAATCACCGATATAATTAAATAAGATTTGATGCATTGCATCTAAAGAACATATATGAATTATAAATGATATAAAAAATATTACGTTCGAAAAATATTCACTGTTTTTGCGTGGTTATTACAGTTTATTTTGACAATAATATAGTTGACAAGTAAATATTTAATGTTTATTTAAAATAGTGTTTTAATTTTTGTATTTCATTCTTAAAATCTTCCAATTACAAAGGAATTAAAAATCTAGGCTTAATTTCAACCAAGGGAGCGTAAATATTAAAAGTCGAGTATGTAGTAAGAGTCGGATTTGATTCCATTGAATCTGAATGCACGATAAAGAAATTTGAGAAATAAAAATTAGAAAATTATTATTAGGTTTTTTTTTTTCAATTTCTTATTTTTTTAAAAAACTGGGAACAAAAAAATGTGCTCTGCTTTTTAAAATGTTTTTTTTTTTAATTTTTAATGGAGACTCAAAACATTCCACATGCATTGTATTTTGTGAATACGAACATAGTTAAATCTGTAAAATAAATAAATAACAATAATAATAAATGGTGTATGGGGCAAGTGACATTTATTGCATATCCATCATGGATCTTCATGTGAAAAAAATGACGAATATAGTAGTTTAGGTCGCTTTCCCTGAGAGAGTATACAGTGTAGAAACATTTTTTGAGATTTTATTTCTCGAGTATAGGAAGGATAGAAAAGTGATCATTGATGAACTATCTAGAAACAATCAGCCTTAATTTGAAAGAAAAAAAGTATAAGAAAAATTCCGAAATCAGTCAAATGTTTGGGGTTGTCGAATTATTACTTTAATTTTACTAGTTAATTTAGATGCATAAATTCGTTCTCTATACTCAAATGCCAAATGATTACTAGAATCGTATTTTTTTATCCTCTAAGATTATGTTTAAAGAGACGGTGGAGGTGACTTTTCTTTTTCATTCCTACACAATTGCCACCAATTTAAATGCGAACCAAAATACCATCCCATAAACACTTTACTGCCAGAGACAAGTATGGTTATCGTTAAACGATCTTTCAAATGCAATTTATGGAATCGTGAACTAGGAGTTAATAATAATAATAAAAAACAACGCACACACGAGCAAGAACAAAACCACAAACGTGTTCTAGCACTCGCCACCCAGAAAAATTCCCAGAAAGCAACTCTTCATCCTGCTTTCACCTGCGCTTATGATTTTTATCGTTTTCTTTTAAACTCGAGCTGTTTGACGCCTCGAGTGAATGATGGTTGAAGTTATTTCACTGCCGGCGCCAGGGGTCGAGCCCTCTCGCTTCAGAAAAGTTGTTCCAACAAATTACAGTCTCCTCTGCTGACATTGACGGATAGAGAGAACGCCATCTTCTTATTAAAACTTTCATCAGAAATGATCAGCGCGGGAGATAAATCGATTACGTTTAATTATATGTGGAATCCCATTCATTAAAGCGATTTGATTGAAAGTCCGTCACATCCGCGTAGGATCGGAGTTGCCATTTCGGTGTGTCGTGTGAAAGTTGAAGCTTTCGTCACTTATGCAGGTTCGGATCTGAATTGCTTTTCATTTTTCAAACTTAAAACTGTAAAAAAAAGAAGAAGAAGAATTCTAGAACGTAATTTTAACTTGCTGAAGTGAAAAGAAATTGATTTTTTAAAAAAGACAATTAAAAGAATTCTTTAAAAAATATTGTCCCAAAGTTAGCTTATGTGATCTATGGAAATGAGTTTTTTCTGATTCATTCATACAAATATGTGGTGTGTATGTGTGTGTAGTTATATAATTATACAGTAATAAAAAAAATCTGCCTCAGTGACAGACTTAATAGTAAATAGATGTTATTTCAGAGAGGAACCCTGATTATACTTCAGAACATGTCTTTCAGAATTTAAAATTTAGCTAAAGAGTTTTCAAAACAACAACTGATCCTTTAGAACAGTGTTTCCCAACTTTTTTGTGCCATGCCCCACTCTAACCTTTCTAAAGTCAACCTCCCTATGTAACATACATATTAATCAATATTAAAAAAATTGATTTGTTCACTTAAGAAACATAAATGATGGATTCTAGGAATAAATCACTATGAAATTGTTAACAAAACACTGTAAGTAAAATTTCAAAACATATAATGAAAAACTGAAATTCAAATTCCAAATAATTTTAATACTGATTTTTTATATTAATTTATGTTTTTCATTTAGTAAGATATTTGTGCTTGATGCTTGCTGCACAGAGATTTTATGTTAGGTTCCAATTTAGTTAGTTTTAGTCTCAAAATTAGGGTTAAAGTTGTAAGAAGTCCATTTTCAAATTCCCTCCCCCCTTCGAGACGCCCCCTCTGTGGGGTGTGGGCCCTACGTTGGGAAACACTGCTTTAGAATATTTATATTCATATTTTAAAGTTACTGAACATTACTTTTGATCAGTCATCATCATTATTCTTTTCGAAACAGTACTTCAAAATCATGAATGATAATTATCGAAATAATCTATACTTTTTAAACGGCTGTTTCATTACAAATACATAAAAAGATTTATTACAAACTACTTGGAAATTTTGAGAAACATCTAGGGGTCTTATTCTGAAATGAATAAAATTTTATTTTTTATCACATTTTAATTAGAATTTTGATAGCATTATTAGTGACCTTGTAATTATGAGGATAACATCAAAGTTAGGACCCAATTTAATATTGCATAACTGAAAAATTGCAAATTTAGTATCTTGCAGCCTTGTACTAACAACGAATATATTTTTTAAAGAAAATTTATTCATTGTTTGTACGAGGAAGCGCTGTACATAAGTTGTAATGTAAGGAAGCGTTGTGATCAGATAAATTTGTAAACATAGAATGTTGCATAGAATGTTTTAATTGAAAGAGTAAGGTTGGGTGATAAAACATTCAACTGATGTAGAGGTGGCAAATTTTATGATTCTATTCTTGTTATGCTACTCAGAAATTATTTTATGTTTGAGTTTCAAGACCTTTCTGACGATAATTCAGTGGTTATCAATGATTTATCAAGCAATTAGGAGAACTAAAAAAAACAGAGGGGACCTTTGAATTTTATCATTATAATTTCTGATTTTAAAAAAAGAACTTTTGAAATCTTAAGATGTTCTGTTAAAAAAGAATTAATAAAAAATAAAGAAATTAGAAATTAAGAAATCAGTGCCTTATTTATCTATTAAACGCTCTGTGTTTTAAAAATAAGTAATTTCTTTTGCTTAGAACTTTCCCTAGTTTATTTATTTGTATAATACTAAGGATAAATTATTTATTTAATTTATTAATCCCTAAGTTTCTGGCTCGAAACCTTAGGAAATTCTGGCAGAAAAATATTAACTTATTTCTCTACTTTATTCATTTATCTACAAATCTACTTTAAGAGCACTCGATTCTTTTTATGAAACTACTAATTAAGACTTCCTGTAAAAAGACTTTTTTTTTACAATTCAAGAAAATAATAAAACAATAAAATCTCTTTTTAAATTTTTTATTGTTTTTTTTTCAACAGAAAAAAAAATATAGATGCATTCTTTTTGATTAAATTCAGTAATATGATTCAGATCTGGGAATTTAGCGATATCGAATGCTTTCCGATTTAGGTGTTTCTCACAATGAAAATTTGCTCATGGCGCCATCTATTGAAAAAACAGAAGATCAAATATTAATCTCAGAATGTTAACGTTTTCTTTCTATCACTTTTATTTATCAGCGTTTAATTTTAGAATTTTATATTAAAATAATGTTAGAAATTTATATTAAACATTGCGAATTATACAAATAAATTTAATCTATCTTTCTCTTTTTTAATTTTATTTCTTAGATAAAAACATTTTGGGGAAAGTGGGGACAAAATATTATTATTATTCAAAAATTCATTTTGATTACCAAGTTTGTGCGTAATGTAGTGTTTAAGTTTGAAATTTAAATTACGTTTATGTAAAAAAAAAGGAAAAAAAGGGAAATTAACTGATCGCTTCATTGACAAATTGCAAAATTACTATGGAATTGCTATTCGTAGTAATAAAGGCAATTTGCAAGCTATGCAAAGTGCTGTTATTGCAGCATTTTATCACTGCTGCTCAAGCAAAAAATATCCGATGCATGGTCAATGTCCGAAAGGTGTCGACAGTTGGTGCAAATATCAGCGAGAAAAGGCAAGCAAAAGAACATTCCAGGATAAGTCAGCAGGACTTCCACAACACATAATAAACAAAGTAAAACCTGTTTACATGAAATTATGTGAACAGGCATTACTGCGCAAATGTTTACATGGAAAGACACAAAATGCCAACGAGAGTTTTAATGGAATGTTATGGAACTTTGTCCCAAAAGAGCAGTTTGTTGAATTACAAACATTGCAGCTAGGGTCTTTTATCACTGTACTTCAATTTAATGATGGAATGAGAGGCTTGCTGGAAGTTCTGAATAATTTAAAATTGAATGTAGGACATTACATGCTAAGTGGAATGTCATTACGTGAAAATCAGCGAATAAATGATGCTGAAAGACATTCACTAGCAAAGGTAAAAACTCAAAGAAAAAAGTTTCTGCTCTCAGAAAGGAAAAAGGCCTACTTATTGAGGAAAAAGAAGGCCTGAACTATCATCCAGGCAAATTTTAAATGATTTTAATAAAGGAAACAATGTTTTTCAACTAAAATTTACCTTTAACTTCAATTATCTCAAAACTTGAATTTTCATAAAAATGCTCCACCGTTAACATGATATCTCAAAAACTAATAGAGGTATCTACATAAAACTTTCAGCATATGTTTTAAATGATTTGGGCAATGAGATGAACCAAAAGTTTTATTATTGATGATATACTTTTTCATTTATGGGTCTTTTTAGCAAAAATATGTTGTGAATTTATGGGAGAAATGCATATATGTGTATATTTTTACCAATAACTTCTTTGCATCTCAATATTTTTCTTAGATTTTGGTTCATTTCATTCATCACTATATTCTATAAGTTGTGTTTAAGGGAAATTAAGATTGTTGCATTACAATGTTGGGTAGAGTGTTAACCGTTTTGGTTAAATTTCCCTAAATTTCACTTAAAATTTTAAAATTTCTCAAAATATAATATATTTTCAAATTTTTTTTGTATTTATAGTGTTTATAACTTATAGTACATCTGAAAACCATAAATAATTTTTTAAAAAGCCACTTTTTCAAAAAAATTCCTTCGAACGTAGTCGGCTACCTTAAAATCTTAATTTTAACAGAGAAAAATTTAATATTTTTAAATATATTTTTCTGTTTTATCTCTGGTTTGGTTCTGGAAGCTCAAAATGCATTATTTATTTTCTGGTATTTGAAGAAGTATTGGTAGCAAAAATAGTGTCATGATTGCATTATAATTTTCTATACAATTTATCCTTGTATTAATTATTATTATTATTTCACATTTACTTAAAAACAAGCTAGAAGGAAATTATATAGTCTGTTACCACAATTAGTAACATTATATTATTCATAGTTTAGCATACTATCTATAACCTGCGATGTAAATCTGCAATAAAAAATCATAAGAAATCATTTGGGATAGATTTTTGGATTTAGAGCTACCAAATTTGACATGTTATTGCTTCTTTAGTTTTAGATTTTAAAAAAAGCAATTTTCCTTTTTTATTTAATTTTTAATTAAAAATTAATTAAAATTTTAACATTTTTAACACGATTGACTAAGATTTATGAAAAAAAGTGTAGTGCAGCCAGATGGGGGGGGATAACCCTGCAAACTGACATAAGAGATTTGGAATTTTTAAAAATTTTACTATGTATTTTTATAATAAAAATTTTACTATATATTTTAATATTAAAAATTTTACTATATATTTTAATAACAAAAATTTTTCTACATATTTTAGTAATAAAAATTTATTACATATTTTAATAATAAAAATTTTACTACATATTTTACTAATAAAAATTTTACTGCTTCATTTTTTTAAAAAAAGCTACAGTTCATTTCCATCATAAGTATTGAAAATAAGTATAACTAAAATTTTAAATTTTTTTAAATAGGAATTTTCAAAGCTATATGCAAATAGCATTAAAATTACAAATGAAATCTGCTGAAGTGCTCACTCTCATCGACTTCTTTACATAATAACACTTCATGTCGCATATCTGTGTTTAATTTCGTCATTTAGTGATATGAATCGAGTAAGAATTTCGGCGTCTTTCCCCTTTTTTTTCATGAGTTAATTCAGATATGTAATTTTTAGTCCATCATAAGTATTGAAAATAAGGAAGAGATAATTAAAATGAAAATTGTTGTTTTGAATAAGAATCTTCGAAGCTATTTGCAAAATAACATTGAAATTACGAATGCAATCTGCTGAAGTCCTAACTCTCATCGATTTCTTCACATGAAATCACTTTATGGCCCATATCTGTGTTTAATTTCGTCATTTAGAAATATGATGCGAGTATAAGTTTTGGCATTTTTTCTTTTCTTCCTGGGTTGATTCAGATATGTAGTTTTT
Organism: Argiope argentata; assembly: GCA_026289955.1. Taxonomy (NCBI): domain Eukaryota; kingdom Metazoa; phylum Arthropoda; class Arachnida; order Araneae; family Araneidae; genus Argiope; species Argiope argentata. Next base: position 19,904 of record JAOUZG010030345.1, on the reverse strand, counting down.
AGTCCATCATAAGTATTGAAATTAAGTAAGAGATAATTAAAACAAAAATTGTTGTTTTGAATAAGAATTTTCAAAGCTATTTGCAAACAACATTAAAACTACAAATGAAATCTGCAGTTCTCATTCTCATCGATTTCTTCACATAAAAACACTTTATGGCGCATATCTGTGATTTATTTCGTCATTTAGTGATGCAAATCGAGTATGAATTTTGACATCTTTTTTTTTTTCCTGGGTTGATTCAGATATGTAATTTTTAGTCAAAACCATGTGCATAATTACATTCTTATGATCTTTACCTTTATGTATTATCGTGTTAACACAACATAAGCTTACTTACTGGAGGGGAAATAGCATTTTGTCAGATTTGATAGAAAATTTGAGATAAATTTACAATTTTGATGGCTAGACTGCATATCAGATTTCTTCTTGTTGATTTTGCTTTTAAAATATCATGCTCACTGTTTAACATAACTCAAAAAACGGTCAGTTCTATCTCTAAAAAGGGCTGAAATATGTATATTGTCATATTTATCGAGGCCGAATTTTCGACCCTTACAATACTATAACTTTCTATCCTTCGGCAGAAAAGGCAGAATACTGTTCAATTGTCGAAGAGGAATATTTCGCATATTATCCTTCCAACGCATCCGCCGAGTTGGTGATCAGTATATTTTTAATTGTCTCCCGTGCTTTTCGCAATTTAGTGTGTTTACTTTTACGAGATATTTTTATTATATCGTATTATTATCCTGTAATATACAGCATCAGCTCACTTTGTGTGAAAAACCTTTGAACTTATTTACAAACATCATATCTAAATAGAAATATTAAAAAATTATGTAGTCAGAGGGAAATGAAGACGTTATATAACTGAACTAAACCTCAACTGAGTTGCTTCCAAGCAGAACAATATAATTATCTAACAATTTGCTTTAAAATGAAGACGTTATATAATTGAACTAAACCTAAACTGAGTTGCTTCCAGGCAGGACAATATAATTATCTAACAACTTGCTTTAAAATGAAGACGTTATTATAACTGAACTAAACCAAAACTGTGTCGCTTCCACGCAGGACAATATAATTATCGAACAACTTGCTTTAAAATGAAGACGTTATATAACTGAACTAAACCAAAACTGTTTCTTCCAGGCAGGAGAATATAATTATCTAACAACTTGCTTTAAAATGAAGACGTTATATAACTGAACTAAACCTAAACTGAGTTGCTTCCAGGCAGGACAATATAATTTTCCAACCACTTGCTTTAAAATGAAAATGCTATAAATTGAACTAAACCTAAACTATGTTGCTCCCATGCAGGACAATATAATTTTCTAGCCACTTGCTTTAAAATGAAGACGTTATACAACTGAATAAACCTTAACTGAGTTGCTTCCAGGCAGGACAATATAATTTTTCTACCACTTGCTTTAAAATGAAGACTTTATATAACTGAACTTAACTGAAACTGTGTTGCTTCCATGCAGGACAATATAACTATATAACAACTTAAGTGATGTTGATTGTCGTTAAATCTATCGAATTAAATGTCCTTCCGCTTGTATGGCATGGAAGGTTTAGAAAATTTTTCTCTAAAACGTCTGCATGGTCGTATTTAAAAATGTCACATTTATGCTTTGGCAAAAAGGAGCATAAACAGTTCTCAACTTCATATGAGTGAAAATATAAAAATTGGGAATCCATTATTTCCGAAATCCTAAATTAGTACACTTGCATCACTAAATGTATCTACTCGTTGAAATATCATCTTTCAGTTCAAATAGCTCAATCAATCAAGAAACATATTAACTGATTAAACATTCAGTTTTAACAAATGTATTAGAAATTAGTTGCTTGTTACGTAAATTGCTTGTGCAACCAGACTAATCAAATACCGAGAACAATAAAAGATTAATAACCGCAAACTGACGACTATATAAAACTAACAATAGAGCTAATTACCGTTCCATCTTTTTTTCATACCTTTATCGAAAGCATAGTTACTTTAACATGACCCGAGAAAACATTTTTATTCTTCTTTCATCAAATATTCATCGACTGCTCTTTCCTTTCAGAGGTGATTACAGCCTTTAGCGATGCATCTTCATCGGATTTGATGGATGAGGACGATTAAAGATGAAGAAAGCCATTCTTCATTGTTCTTTTGTTCATCGCCTCCATAGAAGCAAGAGAAAATGAAAATGATGATTTACAAAGTGAGTAAATCGTCGGCTTTTTTCGTTAATAATCGAAGACAGCTGCAAGGTGCTTCTGGAAATAAAGGCATTAAAAGAAAGATATCTAAAAATTTACGTCAATGAAATTTTCAACACTCTTTCAGTATTTCCATATAAGCTCATGGCTGTTTAATAAAAAATAAGAATTATTATTTTTATTCCTAAAAAAATAGTGTTGATATTAAACAAATACAGAAAATGGGCATATCGGGTTTTTTTAAGAGAAGGAATCGTATACTTTTTTTTGTATTGCTTAAGAAAGTATTTTTTTTTCATTCAGAACATTTATTTTTAAATATATTAAGATGTGAGTAAATTTTTTTCTCTAATAAAACTTTTTTTAAGTATAGTTAATAATAACCTAATATCTATGAAAGATAAATATTGAGTTATAAAAAAATAAAATAAAATAATAATAATAATGTATATAAACACTAATACTACTAATAAAAATAATAATCTATGAGAAATAAATATTGAAGTATACAAACAAAATAATATCTAATATATATGATTGGTAAATATTGAGTTATACAAAAACAAAAATTAATACTTAACTTCTATGTGGCATAAATATTGAGATATACAAAAATAAAAATAATAATAACACCTAGTACAAAATAAACAAAATAAAAATAATAATAACACCTAGTACCATTGACAGATAAATATTCAACTGCACAAAAATAAATAAAAAAATATTACTTAATATCTGTGAGAAATAAATATTGAGTTATACAAAAATTAAAAAAAAATAATAACACCTAATATCGACGGGAGATAAATATTCAGCTGTACAAAAAATAAAAAATAATAATACTTACGAGGGATGAATATTGAGTTATACAAAAATAAATAATAATAATAATAGTGTATATAAATACTAATACTACTAATAAAAATAATAATATATGAGAAATAAATATTGTGGTATACAAACAAAATAATATCTAATATATATGATAGATAAATATTGAGTTATATAAAAATTAAAAATTAATATTTAACATCTATGTGGCATAATTATTGAGATATACAAAAATAAAAATAATAATAACACCTAACATCAATGAAAAATAAATATTCAGCTACACAAAAATAAAAAATAAAAAATATTAATATCTATGAGAGATAAATATTGAGATAAACAAAAATTAAAAATTAATAATAATAACGCTTAATATCGATGGGAAATAAATATTCAGCTGTACAAAAATAAAAAATAATACTTAATATTTACGAGGAATAAATATTGAGTTATACAAAGAAAAAAAAAACCATCAGATTTCGATGTCGTTGATTTTCGTGGACTGCGAGTAAACATTTCTTGGATGCGATCAACATTTTCCTGTGAAGTGCCCGGTCTTCCCGTTCCCTTTCAGTGTAGAACGCTACCAGTTTCCTGAAATTGTGTTAACCAGCGTCTGATAGAATTATCCGAAGGAGGATCTTTCTTATACGTGGTTCTGAAGTGACGTTGAGTAGTTATGACTGATTTAGTTTCGGAAAACCTCAATACACACATTGCTTTTTCTTGCGTGGTTGCCATTTTTTATTTATGACATCATAATTACTCAGACTACAAATGCGCTTAGATTGCATTGTTGTCATGTAAAATTCTTTGAGTATTGATTTACGAATACGTTATCAGTTTTTGCGTAGTATTTTTTATTCAAAATTTGTGAGGTACGGAAACCCCGACAATAATAATTGAACACCCTGTATTTTGTTTTAAACGGTTGGGAGTTTAATTTATATTCTATCACAGTGGTATCAGAATATCGCTCTTGCATAAATAAATATCAACTCAAAGAAGGCGATGTGTATTATGTATTTGAAATATCAAAAGTTTGGTTAATTTTTGAGACGAGAGAATTTTAACGACATTCAAAATTATTCTTGAAACAATCGACAACTAAAAAACAGTTAAATCAACGTAAAAATAATATTATGAGAATTAGAAAAATCAGATAATTGTATTAGAAAAATCAGATAATTGTAGCCTTTTATCTTATAAAATTTAAATATAATGTTTAGAATTCTTTAAAAAAATCATTTCTACAAATTCGTTCTGTAATTTAAAGAAAGAAATCCAAATTTGTATATGTTATTACCTTTCTTTAAATTTACCTATGGCAGTATCTAAGTGAGAAAACGATTTCTCTCATAAAAGTGTTGGTCAAAAATTATAGAGGACGAATGAAATAACCTGATTCATTGTGACAAACTAAATTGTTGTGAGCAGAAATAGCATCTAACACTAAATATCTTGTATTGAAAAAAGGTAAATAAAATCTATAGACTAAGTTTTACAGAATATAAAACAATCATGTCTACTCGTATGTTTACTTTCCGTCACCATTCAAGAAGGTGCATCATTTTGACATTTTATTTATTCCTTTTTTAAAATTTTTAATTGTTAAAAACATCCACTGGATGTTAAAATGATGCAGATTTATTGTTCAGGGAAACTCAACATAAAGCAGTTGCATGTATTTATTTTTTGGTGTAATAAACAGGTCCATGTATTAGGTGAATAATTAAGCTTCGAATTACTTTTCCGATCGCAAAGGGTTAGATGATTTACAAGTAAAATTTGGAGAAATTTATTTTTTAATTTCGATTCGATTTGAAAAAACTGCACTTAGATCTAGGAGCACTTTTTGTCGATTTCTGTTATAGATAAATCGCTGTCGATATTTCCTTGATCATCGAAAGATATGATTATAATCTTGGTCTTCATTTTCCCTAGATTCACATGCTGCGGGTCCTTGCTCTGTTCGTTTCATTTCTGACTTTGATCTCCGTCTTGATCTTTCTGAATCCTCCCCAGAAATGCATCCAGGTCTCGGTTTCTGTTCAAGAATGGCGTCCGTATCTTGTCAAACGAACCCGGATTGTTCAAGCTGTGGACGAAACTGTGCCATCTTCGAAACCTCATCCAAACTTCATCGTCTCCTCTGCCAAAGTCAGTTTCAACACGGATGCCTTCTTCAGGACTCGACTTGTACAGCATGAAAGTAATGATGATGACTTAGAAGATCAGGGAAATGATGGCGATGAGGTCATTGATGAGGCTTACGATGATGATGATGGTAATGACGGGGATTATTATGGTGACTTTCCAGAAAACAAAGTGTTCGAAGATGGTGATTTCGATTATAATGAGACTCGCCACCTGGACGTTGGAATCATCACCCAGATGTTTGAGGCTTACAAAAACAGTGTGAACTCTTCTCCTTTGTTGAAAGTGTTTTATTATTCTAGTCAAAACAATATTTATGTTAATATATCGTCCACTTCACCGAACTTTGATAAAAAGATCGATATTGACAGTCCAAGGAATATTACTCTCATTAATATAGAAGGAGTGCCAATTGTTGAAGATCGAATATTTTGGTCTGATGAGCTGGAGAAGAATTCGCCAAAAGGTAACTTTTATTTAAGGGTACTTAAGGTTAAGTTAAAGGAAAAAGTAACCTTTTTACTTAAATTTAAGTTAAAGGAAAAGATTAGGTTCCCTTTCTTTAACTTAGGAAAGCCTAGTATGTAATCACTCATTAAACTTTAAAAAATAATGTTACAATTATTTGTATGTTTATTTATTACAAGATTAAATCTATTTATATATGCTCCAATTAGTCATAATTCCTTAGTATATTCAAATGTACTTGTTTTTCATTATGAATATTAATATTTTTATTTAATCACTGGATTTTTATCATGTCAGAACATAATGTTGTTTTCGCGATGAGGTTTTTGGCATTAACAAAAATCCGTAGGCGAAAAAACGAAATTTTTTATTTGCAGGAGCATCTTAAAAAATCAGCTTTTAATAAATCGTTGCCATCGCATTTACAAAAGCTCTGATTAAAAAAAGTTAATGACTGCAGCAAATAAAACCTAGAAAAATGTAACTTTTGAGCGCGTGATTGTATGAAATGGAATAAATAGAAAATGAGATATTATTTTTAAAACAATAAATGCGAAACGAAGTTTTTATGATCGTTTTCAATTCTAAAGTGACTCATTCGATGAAACAATTGAAATGAATAAAAATATAATTTAACTTGCACGAGCACGTTATGTTTGGTCGTTCAAGAAATGATGTTCCGACATGATTCATTGAGATATGCATAGCAGATTTCATTTCAATCTTTATTTATTATTTTTATCGTTATTTAAATTCTTCAGAACGTCTCATAACCAATGGCAAATATTCAGAGCAGTTATATTAGGAGCTGATTAGAATCACTAAATATGGAGAGGACTCTTAGCAGGATAAATTTTTAAAAAAAAAGATGTTATTAGCTTAGTTTCAAGATAAATTAATAAAAAAATATGAATTATAAAATTCTAAAAGACCTGATTAGTTATACTATCTTGATATTACCAAATCTGTTTCAGCGCGTTTATTGCATTATTTATAAACACCAAATATCTAACTGTGTAATAGTGTGTACAAAGAATGGATCATCTTTGCAATGAGTCATAATCTGTGCTAATAATAAAAAAGAATATATCTGCATGTATATGTTACACCGTACAGAATAAACCATTTTAACTAGACGTACAAAATTTGGCGCATTTATATTTTGGAGTATTGGAATAATTGGTGAGATTTTTCGAAATTTTAACTAAAAATTAAAACGAGATTTTGATTTTTTATAGCTATAACATCCGAAAAATGTTCCAGTATTAAAATAATTCTTGCAGCCTTTCAAAATCTTTGCAATTGTCTTTTCAATAATACCAATTGAGTGGCCGGAAATGTTTTTAAATCTAGATTTAATTAACTTTTGAATATACTTTTAAGAATCAAAATTTTTTAATTAATAATTATATAGAGTAAAATCTAAATCGTTTTTGTTGTTTCTTCAAGCATTTATTTGCAGATTGTCTTCCTTTGTTGAAAACAGGGTGGAATTCAGGCTGAAAAGGCTCTTCGAGAATTAAAATTACCCAAATAAACCAAAATTTGAAACACGGTATATTTTTTTATTGACTTTTAACTTGATTTCCATTTTAGCTGTTTTGAAATAACAAATAATTCAACAAAATTAGATAGGGCCTTATTTAAAGTATTTTATATTCGGGGTCAGTTTGGAAGTTAAAAAAAAAGCATTCTGTAAGTACGACTATAAAAACTTTAAGAACTACAAATGTATGTAGTTTTGGGTGCTTTAATGATTTTATTTGTGACCCCCTTCTCTTAAGAAACCCTTTTAGCAGTATTATCTTAATAATTTTACTAAAATTTATTTTTATCAATAACATTTTGTTCCATTAGCTAGATTTGACTAAAATATATTCTTAGAAGTTTAAAAATATATTGATTGATTCTCTCTTTTTACATTCGAATTTTTTGTAAATTCTTCCAGCATGTTTCCTTCGAAAACTAATAATATATTTTTTATTAAAAATTATCCTAGAACTATGGATTATAAATTATAATTTATCTCGTCCATTTTTCTCTTTAAGATCTAAATTCACGACTTTAAGGATCCATTATTATTTTATTACATTTACAATTTTTTTTTTTTTACATTTACAACTTCTTATAATAATTAGCGCTGGTTTTTCAAACACATTTTCTGATTATTATTGAATTTGAAGATATGGCGTATATTTTGTCCTTAAAATTAGTTATAAAATTTTATTAAATAATGCTCGAAAACTCATAATTTTAATTGTAATTATTGACTTTTCTTTTCCTTGTGGAACGTCTTTATTCATGATTTCAGAAATGCGCAATTTTTACAATCAATTTATTAAATCTTACCAGCTCATTCCTAATATTGAGTAAAAAATTATAAATCAGTTTAATTTCAGCTGTTTCATTAATATCCACATTCTAGTTTCCTGTATAGGAAGTATCCTTATTAATTTGCTGCTTAAGATGAATCAATTCTTAATATATATATATATATATATATATATATATATATATATATATATATATATATAAGAGATTCGTTACTTTGTCATTGATTAATAACTGTTCGCTTGTCCTTTCTTATATTAATTTTTTTTTAAATCTTAGCAGGTCCTTTAAGATATTAATTAAACAATTATAAATCTGTTTAATTTTAGCTGTTTTATTAGTATCACCATTCTACTTTTGTAGTATAGGAAATAACCTTATTAATCTGCTGCTTATGATAAATCAATTCTTAATATATATATATATTAATAAATCAAGATATTCGTTGCTTTGTCACTGGTTAATAACTGTTCGCTTGTCCTTTCTTATATTAATTTTTTTAAATCTTAGCAGGTCCTTTTAGATATTAATAAAACAATTATAAATCTGTTTAATTTCAGCTGCTTTATTAGTATCACCATTCTATTTATGCAGTATAGGAAATAACTTTATTAATTTGCTGCTTATGATAAATCACTTATTTAAAAAAAGTAAATAAATAAATTAAGTGATTCGTTGTTTAATTCATTGCTTTGTCACCTTAAAAGATGACAAAGCAACGAATTATGAACTATTGAAAGATTACAGAAAAAAAAAGGCATTTTCCTCCCCTTAAAATTTCTATTAGTATTCGATATGCTATCTCATACATCCGGTCCAAGAAACGCCATAATACAATGAATGGAACAAGAGCTGTCGAAATAAAAGATTGGATTGATTTACTCGAAGTCTTCTAAGATTCGAGGTTGTTAAAACCTCTGTAATATTGCATTTCCACCCCTGGTCAAAAGGGAGCGTCGGTTCTAAAACAACAGGTGTGCGGAGAGTTTTTTCTTCTTCCTGTCAGTGAGTAATTGAAGTGGTACGAGGGGCATGAAAACATTTCTTAACCAAATAACTTCATATTTCGTCTGTAAACATTTCGGAAAGAGAAATTGATGCTAGGGTCTGAGATAAGGCATAAATTAATATCAATGATTGTAATTCATGAATTGCAACAAATGTAATTGTTAATTGAGTTTATTGGGGTTTTATATTTGTATAATTTCGTGAGACAAACAATTAAAAGAAGGAAATTTTGAAAAAAAGATAGGATTTATATATATAATGTGACATTGATATTTTTATATACTACCTAATATTGTAGAAGAAGGTTAATTTTGGTAGATGCTACAACAGCTGACGTTAAGTATTATTTGATATAATTCATACTTTACAATGATTGTAATAAATGAATGGCAATCATTGTAATTTTTGTATTGGATTTTAAAATTTCGCAAGACATATAACTGAAAGAATGAAATCTTATTTTTAAAAATTTGCATAGGAGATAAAATTGTGATCTGTTGTTTGATGTTTTATACTATCTAGAATTTTAGAAGAAGAATTATTTTGGGAAAGATTCTATATTGTCGAACTAAAATATGATCTAATATCGATCATACTTTACCATGCTTGCAATTAATGAATTTCAATTATTCTAATTGGCTTATTGAGTTTATAATTTTTTCAGACTTATAACTGAAAGAATTAAATTTAATTAAAAAAAGTGAATAAGAAATATAATTGTGATATGATTTTGATATTTTTAATAGTTTATATTATCTAATATTTTAGAAAAAGAATTATTTGTGAGAGTTCCTACAGTATCGAACCTAAAGCATAATCTAATATAGATAATAATATATTATAAATGAAATTAATAAATTGCGCTGTTCAGTTCAGGAGTTTATCGGCACAAATGTTATACTGTCATGTCACTCTACAGTATTAATAGCAGAAGTTGATAGCAATACTTAAAGGATTGGCCATGCATTTATGATAAACTGGGGCAAGATATTATTTCCAATACGTTGTCTCAGTTAGGTTCTGTGTGCTTACAATGGATTTCTTCTCATGTAGGTATCCATGGCAGTGATGTCGCTGATCGACTTGCCGTGGAAGGTAGTAAACTCTCTACACCTCCATCATCTGTTTTAAAAGTCTCAGAGATTCATTCCATGTTTATTGACAAAGTAAAATCAATTTGGAGAATTCCTCCTGAACACGATTGGTACGCCGCAGAGCACCCAGGTTTATCTTTGCAGAACACCCGCTCAAGACTTGCCCAATCTGCCTTAGCTAGGCTGAGGTCTGCCCACATTAAGCCGGTGTTACACGACCTGCCGTCTTCACAGATTTGCTCGTAAATCTTCCATTCCACCCACTGGGGGACTACACTCCCCCTCACCTGTGGGCCGCCTGTGAACGTAGTGGGACAGATGCGTACACTTGTTGTGCGTACCAGTCGTAAAACTGTCAATCAACGGTCTTGTTTCCAAGGCAGTTTTGTTACTGTTAAAGGATCACTTCTAGAAGAGGTTGCAACATTTTAAACGTTATCTTAAAAGTGTCAGATTTGGCGAAAGTTAGCATGGTGTTTAACTCCATTTGGAATACTTAAGGACTTATTGTTTAATACAATATAGTGCATTTTAAAATTCATTAAACAAAGTTTCCACTTTGTTTCCGATGAAACATGAATTGCTTTTAGATGAATTTACTCAAAAATATATGATAAAAATCAATGAATTTCTTCTCATATAAATACTGCATCCCCTTCGGAAAAATAACCTAGATTTTAGACAATACTTTACTTTACATAAATTCCACAATTTGCATTAAACTAAAGAGTTTCGTTTTCATTAGTTTTGATTTTGTTTCTTTTTGATTCATTTGTTTAAATTAATGAGTTCGGACACTGAAATCTATGTTATTTAAATATAAGTTGTTTATTAAGTTGGAAGTATAAATAAATGAGGTTAATATTATTGAAATGATTTGTAAGAAGGAATTAAATACAAAAGCTATTCTTGATATGCCGTAAGTAGTAAAAAAAGCTTTCATCCACGGATTTTAATTTTCCATGTCATATAAGTTTTTTAAAAACCAGCTTCAAAGTGGAAGTACCATGACAAATTTAAAATTTTCTGTTTGTCATCGTAAAATAAAAAAAAATTAAAAAAACATTTTACCGAAAAAAATTTTAAGATTTTAATTTACATATCACAGTAAGAATTTTTTCCCTGCATTTCCCAATTTTTCAAACTATTCTGTCTGTTCTCCCAGATTTATTCGATTTCTTTTTCAATTTTTAATTTGAGGAGTACATTTCTTTGTTACATTTTTTGACTAATCACTTTCTTTTCTGATTTGTCATATTTAAATACTTCTTTATCTAACTTGAATATTATTTTTTCTTATCTGCATATGCATTTAGCGATTAATAGTTATTATAAGTAGTTATTATTCTTCATATGCTTCCTAAACATTCTACTTTCACAGCATCAATGGAATATCAAGAGAATACAGGATTTTCAATTAAATATCATGAAATACAAAAGAAATCTCACTCAGAATATTTTAAAATAATATTCAGTACAGTGCCATGTTATAAAAATAAAATAAATAGTAAATGGATAAAATTTTAAAAAAGTAGTAAAAAAAGGCTTTCTACCATATTATTACACAATTTTCTTGTAATGTCACAATTAAAATATCTCGAGTTTCAATTTTAATTGATAAAATAACATAAAAACTGTTTCAGGAACTAAAATAAAGGTGAATAGTATATATATGCGTCTATCTGCCTATTTAAAACATAGATATTTGAACGTAGAGATAATAAATTTAACACAAAGATATTTATGAGAAAGTGCAATTAATATTTGGAGAAGTGCACTTCAGTGACACATTTTTAGAATTGAATTTTTGTTATTTTAGATTTTTTTTATTCATAGATTTTTATTTAAGAACTATGTTAAGTATAGTTTGACTCTGAATGAATAATGCTGCTAATTTATATGATTTTCAAGCGTTCTTAATATATTTAGTCGTATATTTTATACTTTCTACCTTTGGCCATCCTGTTAGTCAGCTATGATTAATGATTGATGAAAATTTCAATTGTCCCAATTACAAAACGTTCTTAAACTTTAAATTTTGATATACATATTAAGTATGAAAAAAATAATACGGTAAAAAATGTGATATCATTAAATTTTTTTAATTTTAAAATGTAAAAATTATTTTCATGTTAAATTTTAGAAAGGTATCATGGAAAAAAAGTCAATGTTTCTATTAATTTTTCATTAGTTAAAATTTCAAAACAAAAAAAATCTTTTTTTTCTGGTCTTATTTGTACAGAGCCATTACATGCACACAAATACAAAAATTTTTTCTTTGTGTTTAAGCCTCAAAATTTAGTTAAAAGGCCAATTCTTTTCCTCGCCAAATACTCTTGCCAACAAATAACATAAATTTTAGCAAACCTAGACTAATTACTCCCTTCCCCCTTTTTTTCAAAGAGCTACACATGATTTATTATACTTTTACGACCTGTACGCAAAGAAGTTGTACGCATCTGTCATACAGCCCCTGTGAAGACGTCGGAGAGCTTCCCGCAAAATGTCGGTAAAAAGGAGAAACATCAAAGAGCCGGAAACTTTGTTTGGGCACGTGCGGGTGGGGGTAAAATTAACGGAGGGACTCTTTGTTTTGTGGTCAGTTTGTTTTGAGTAGCCAAGCAGTTTTGTCCGAGTTCTTAACGATGGAGTGGATTTCTTATAAACTTGTTTAATTTTTTTTATTTTAAAAATCTGAAATTACTTTTAATTAATATTTGTTTATTAACTTAACTCTAATTAAATTATAAAGTAATTAATGATTATCGGAACTAAAAAGTATTATATTTAAATGGAGATTAAAAAATATTTATTATTTACATCACCCTATGTAATGAGTAAAGTTATTAAAATTACAGAAAAAAAGTTATTTAACAACTAAATTGATATAATAGAAAATATGGAATTGTTCTTCATTATCAGTATAAATTTTCCAAGTAATTATTCATAGATGTTACTACAATTACTACAATCATAGATGTTACTACAATTATTTTAAAGTCTAAGAGATGAAATTGTAATTTAACTCCTTCAGGGGAGGGTCATTAAAATTTTCATGTTTTAGATATTTTAAAATATTAATAATAAAATAAGATAATTAGATAATTTAAAATATTAATTTAAAATATTAATAATATTGAGTACAAAATATATAAATTATATTGTTTATATATATAAATAATGAAAAATCGGTTTCCTTCTGCGATTCTATTTCTTATCTTGTTCTACATATTGCCACAACTAATCTTAAGCCCGATATAAAATCAATAACTTCAAATATTCAGTCCCAGTCATCTCATTAATATTTGCTAATTTTGATTATTAATTTTTTTCTCAAAATTTAAATTGTGTTCTCTGTATAATTACCAAATAGTTTTCCTCTGTTATTCTATTTCAAGTTTGCCACCTTTTTAGCAGAAATCCTTTTTTTTTGTGATAAATTATTTCAGTCATATCTATAATGTTTGTATTTCATTCATTCATTTATTTATTGCACAATATGAGCCTGAATAAAATTAGTAAAGTAATGAATTACAATTCATGCGTATTGTTACAAAAAACCCTGTGTTTTCATGTTTTAAACATGTTTTAACATTCACACGCTGCTTAGTCCCTTGACATAATTCTTTTTCATATTTTGGTCTCTCATCCTGAAAAGGTTGTGCATTCCTTCTTTAAAAGGATCATTAAGGACAGTTACGGACAAGGGCATATAAATATAAAGAGTCCAGGGACCTCGGGGCCCTCCCAAAATTAGAAAAAATTACAGGTAATAAGTAATTATTATAGGGGATTTTCGTGACTAGGTATACCAAACACTGTTAGCTCATGCTAATTCCATTACCCGAGCAATGCCGGGTACGGGAATGCTAGTTGTGATATAAGATTCGGTTACACAGTTTTTTTTAATTACTTTCTTATTTTCCAAACTGATTTTTTTTATTAACAATACTTAGCTGCCAAGGTCATTTCCTACTCTTTGTAAAGTAATCAGCAAAGGAGTTTCGAGTAGCTTTGGCCCCTTCTCCTGATTTTCGAGGTGCTTTTTTCAAAGGGAAGAAGGAAGAATTTTTATCTAGTGAAGTCATCCCCAACGTCTTTTGCGCTTCTTCGTTTTTTCCCCCAAGTATTCGCCACTTAAAAGCCCATAAGCTGCAGCAGCACAAGCCTTTTCCTGGTCACTATCCGAAGCAAGCATTTCGTTCATTTTTATTCAAAGTTACCCTCTTAAGAAATATCGAACTCCGACCGAGAGCTCTGGAAACGATGCGAGAAGGGAAGCCGTTTTCTTCAGACGGCGGGTCGTGTGACAGGGTAGGCAGACGGGGGTGCTGTCACGAAGGGGAGGATGGCAGTTTTACGACCACATCTGTGAAGACTACAGGTCGTGTAACAGCGGCTTTAGAAGTCTGGCCTTCGACGGTCCTAATAGGACCTTTTCTTCTTGCCCTTGCTTGGCTATTGCCTCTCCCTCTCATATTATTTCTCGTATCGGTGCCTTTGAGATGCAACTGTCGGAAGAGAGCGAGAGTGTTTTTGACCTTTTGGTGCGGCACGATCTTTTAGACTTGGCCTAGGGGGTCTAGACCAAGGGGATGAGCAACAACAGAATAAATAACAATCCATGAAAATGCATGCATAACAGTTATTAATGTTGTTATATAATAATAATATACTATGAAGGTGACAAAGATTTTTAAACTTCCTTCCTTTCAAAATGATAAAATAGAAAATAATATAGAAAATAGATTAAAAAAATTCGTCAATTCAACTTTTAAAGAAACTAAAATTACCAAACTTTAAACATTTCTTTTATTATTATAATGGGAAGCTTTAAAATATGCCCAATAAATTCAATATTTTTATGTAACTTTATCCACATGTATTCAGTTTTATTAACCAGAAGATTTAAATTTAATATTTGAAGTTTGTCATGTACGAATACATTATCAGATTTAAAGTTGCGTTTTCCTCAGTGTAATGACGTATAGAATCGAATATAGCTTCGAATTTTTGACCACCTCCAAGTTTATTGCCGAAGTTTCAAGAATTTATATTAAAAATAGCCATAGTAATAGTAGATTACATTAGTATACAGATTACTGTTTAGCTAATAATAGTCTCTATACTAATAGTAGTATATAAAATATTACCAGCCCAAATCTACAAATACATAGATGATTATTGCTCTACAAATTTTATGATAATGTACTGCCTTTTGTTTTCTTCCACATTATTTTCTTGGTTTTCGTGTTGCCTTTATTGTCATCAACATTGTTCTTACCATCTTTTTCTTATCATGTTTAATTGTTTCCTCCTTCTCATCGAGAGAGTGTATTTTGGGAGAAAGCTTCATAAGCCAGATAACATCTTCCGTACACAAGTAATTACTTTTGTACAGTGGTTATATTAAGCCTAGTTCCAACGACCTGCGAATCTTCAGACGAGCTACGCGTTCCCCCGTTTTACCCCTCTTGCGGTTTCTTGGGGTGCTTTGATGTCCGTGGACGCTTCTGTAGTTTTTCCGTCGGTAAAGGGTCCAGACATCAAAACACCCCGAGAAACCGCAAGAGGAATAAAACGGGGGAATGCGTAGCTCGTCTCAAGATCTGCAAGTCGTTGGAACTAGGCTTTACTCGGTTACAAACACTATCGTTGCAAGTTCAGTCCTAGGGCAATCCACATTTGTCGCAGTATATTGAGAACAGAATTCTTATATTTATTCAAAACTACAAACTTTTTTTTTCTCTTTCTGCTAACGTATTTCATAATTTGCTTTATTTCATACTTTTGAATTTGAATTTCAAAACATAATCGTTATTGTGATATTGTATGTTAATTGAAGCCTGGTTATAAGAAATTTTACTGCATTCATCTTTTAATACTTGGTGTATTCGTAGATATATCCCAAAACTTTTCTTTACATAATGCATGTGTTCTTTTTAAACATTCTTTTGCAATGAAAAGATTTTACAAAGAAGAATGGTAATTTTTCATGTGTTATGCACCTCTTAGGTCTTGAGGATCCCGAAGCTCAAGCCGCTCTGTTGAAACTCCGCGCGTCCCGTGTAAAACGAGTAGAAGCGCCCACGTGGAACCGTTGCGGAAGGCCTAAAAACCAGTTCGTCGTTTTCGATGACAACTCCAAAGCTTGTGCTAGGTATAGGGCACCACACCAATATCTTGTTCAAGGTAAGTTCTTACGTTGTTGAAATGATACTACACTTTATATTTTTGCATCTTAATGTAATGAGTAAATCTGCGTCTTAATGTAATGGAAATGACATTTTATTTATTTGAGCAATCTTTAAACTTTCAAACAATGGATATGTTTCGCTAGCTTCATAAGCCAGATAACATTTACGATACCGAAGTCGACCTTTTGGTATAATGGTCATGTTACTCGGTTACTGGCCCTAGCGTCGCAGGTTCGTATCGCGACCTTCAATAGGTTGATTGGTGACCTTGGCTTGGCAACCTCCTGCAACAGTCGTGGCTTCATCTACCCTCAGAAAAAAAAGTCGTCAGACTCACTTGACGCTGTTAAGAAGCAACTCGCAATAACGTTTGGCGCTATAAAAATCGTTCGTCCCACCGCCGACTCTCTGGTGGGGGAGTACTGTGGCTCTAGTTTCATAATCCAGATAACATCTACGATACCGAAGGTGACTTTTTAGTAAAGTGGTCATGTTACACGGCTACTGGCCCTAGCCTCGCAGGCTCGTACAACGACCTTCAATTGGTACAGATATTCTTTGAATTCTCTTATTTTCAATCAATATTTTTTGGATTCTATTCTCATTTTCAATCAATATTTTTTGTATTCGGTTCTTATTTTCAATTATAAATATTTGAATTCTTTTCTTATTTTCAATCATGAATGTTCTTTGAATTCTCTCCTTATTTTCACATATAAATATCTGAATTCTCTTCTTATTTTTAATCATGAGCATTCTTTGAATTCTCTTCTTATTTTCAATCATGAACATTCTTTGAATCATGAATTTTAAATCATGAATGTTCTTTGAATTCTCTTCTTATTTTTAGTCACGGATATTTGAATTATTTTCTTATTTTTAGCTATGAATATTCTTTGAATTCTCCTCTTATTTTCAATCGCAAATTTTCTTTTTATCATATCAAATTTTATATGCATTAGTACCTTATAGAAGATAATTAACGTGAGTGATCACATCGAGATTTT
Source organism: Argiope argentata (assembly GCA_026289955.1). Lineage (NCBI taxonomy): Eukaryota > Metazoa > Arthropoda > Arachnida > Araneae > Araneidae > Argiope > Argiope argentata. The sequence continues at coordinate 2,591 of JAOUZG010030345.1, read as the reverse complement.
TTTTTGTATTGTCACTCAGTAAAATATTATCCACCCTCGTACAAAAACATGGACTTAAATTGTTTTAGTAAGACTACAAGAATTTTGAAATTGCATTTTCATAATCGTACGCTTGAGTGTTTTTATCTTTCATAGTATAATCCAGAAAACCGATTATGCATTTTTAGCGTCTATTTTTAACCAATTGAAACTAAAATTCAGACAGTCTTAATAAGACAGGCAGTTTTAATAACCATAGATCACAAAGCAAATTTCAACTATGTAAGCTGTGGCATTTTTGATTCATCGCATTTACATGCCTGCAAAAGTGCATATTGGAAAAAAAAAGAACATTAGCAGATGTGGCTAGAAATTCGATTCGAATATGAACTATAGATGTATTGTATTAAATTTTATTTTTAACTGTACTAAATTTTATTTATCAGTTCTTTGTATGTTGTAATTATCTTGATTACTTGCTTCCAAACTGACCTCGTAAGAATCGATTTCGTTTAAATTTTGATAGAAATTTACAAATTTAGTGTAAAAATCTAGTATCAAATTTCAATACAATTCTGTAAAATGTTTTTAAATGATCGAACTCACTGGTAAGAGAATATAAATCTAAAAATCCGTCTTCGAACTTAGTGGGATATAAAATGTCGAATTCCGTGAAAACGCTCCCAAAATAGAAAGTATCATCGCATAGTTAATTTGAAAAGAAAAACAGCTAAGAGACAAAATATTCTACATAATAATCTTCAGAAAAAAAGTTGGAAAGATAATTTAAAAATTACATTATATTTTAATTAAAAAATAAATGTAGTATTTTCAAACGTTATGTTGAAATTTCTTTCAAAAAATTTTAATTTATGCGATGGATTTTGAAGATTTTACTTACATTTTGGATTCACAGTTTTATTTATTTATTTTATTATCTGTGGATTACAAAACAATTACAGAATCATCTTTTACATTTTTTACAGGAGAAGTTTTGTCCTTCTACTTAGCTCGTTTGTTGGGCATCACCAATGTTCCCGCTGTTGCTTTATCTGCCGTGAAAGATTTCCAGGGTCAGTGGAACAGAGAGAACGTGAAGCAGAATCTCATGGCTTCAAAATGGGACAATAATTCAACCGTGGCTTTAATTCAATGGATTGAAAATTTGGAAAGGTAAGTGCGTCGATGTTTAAAAACGTTCAAAATTGCTCCGCAAGATTTAATTTTGATTTTTATATTTAGTTGATTGTGATGTAACTAAAAAGTGGAAAGTTATTCAAAAGGAAACGGACTCCAGATTTTGCTGAGCTGCTATCCATTTCTGTTTAATTTTTAAGTTGTTGTTGTTACTTATGGCACTTTACAAGCCCACTGACGAACTATCAGTGATTTAAAAAGACTGACTTCAAATCTCATATGAAAATAACATAACATTCGCTTGCACCGTAACTTTGGGAGATTCCAATGCATTTGCGAGATACAAACTGAGGGAAAAACACATCAAACAGGAACATCAATTATGTGTCATTAATGTAGACAGGATTATTACCAAAACTATCTTAAAGCTTAGAACCCAACATTTCTGTGGAATGATCATTAATAAAGACAGCGCCAGAACCTACAAATTATATAGGAACTGCCCAGAGGAGGAACTTACCCCGAAATACATCTTTTCTTGCCCGGGCCATCATAAGAAGCTTACAGTCCATTGATGAATTTCCCTTTCGGGGAGACCTTTACAATGGCAAAATTGTGAACATTGCCAAGGCTGTGATTCTGGCATATGGAGTAATTTGACTTTACTTCAAATGGACACGACGCCAACCAACCAACCATACACATTCGCTTGCACAATTCATTTTTAGAGGGAAGCTCTTTTACACACCTCATTAATAGAACGTAGAGCAAAAAATAACCATGTTCGAACCAGGATTCGTACCTGGGAAGCCCAGATCACGGGGAAGACATGCTATCCTTAGGGCATGTCTTGTACTTTTTAATTTTTTAAGCGACACCTTTAAAAAATTTTTATAGTCACTGTACTATTTTTCTGCACTTGAGTAAATTTTGTTAATTTACCTCAGTTCTTTTACTTCAGAGTGTCTTTTGATCTCCTCCTTGTTGGAGTATTCTTCTCCAAAGGACCCAGGTATAATAATAGTTTTAAATCAATAGGTTGATGTGGCTGTCCTGAATGTAAAATGAAAGATTGTCCTGCTATACATTTGCTGATATGCTATACAGTCTGGTTAAAACTCTGTTATAAGCATCAGGTAAATCAACTGTTATAAGCTTAAGCTGGATACTGCATGAAACCTTTGAATCTCTGTTAATAAATTTTTAGAATCATGACTTCATAATGTTTAACTTATAAATGACGTCATTTTAACTCTCCATCAGAATTTTTGCGAATTCGCATCGATCTAGATTAATTATTAATTAATTTTATATCCTTTTTTCACAAATTTCACAAAGCAATACTTAAACAAAAAAAAACTTTTTTGCTAATTCCATTCACTTTTTTGTGTTCTAATTGGAAATTGGTATGTATGAAAAACCATTAACAGTTTCAAAGAATTAGTGAATCACTGAAGGATACAAAAACTCTACTT